>CATIWR010523614.1:0-69407 GCA_949677035.1 Omphalea diandra | reverse complement strand
TGTACGAACAAAAGAAAATGTTGTGAAGAAGCAGGCATTGACATACGATGAAATGGAAGCAGAACGTGAGGAGGTAAGTTAATAGAAATTTCTTAAGTGCTCCCCCTAATTCATGCTTTTGTCATGCTCTCTCTCTCTCTCTCTCTCTCTCTCTCTCTCATTCTTGGTTTAGGTTTGCGTTTTCTAAATATATCCTGCAGATGTATTTGTGACTGTACACTTGCACCATGGAGCTATCCTAGAATTCAAACTACAATAGTAACTGTTTAGAGAGAGAGAAACATAATGGCAACTTATTGCAAAGTCTTATGCACACAATATTCGTGTGTTGAGAGTTTGGACACACTGACCTATCCATCTTTTTATTATTCCTTGTTCTTCCAATGTTCAGAAAGCTCTACCTCAGTTGGGGGAGGGGGGATAACCTTTACCAATTTGGTTATCTTGGTGATGTAATGGGCCATCACAAATGCATTTGGCTTGCCAACTTGCCCATCAATTCTCTGCATTAGAAGCCAAGGGGTGTTTACCTTTTGCTTATTCTTTATGCACTAGAGATAAAACAAAGTCCATCATGGTTTAGTTGCCATTTGATTAGCCCTTCTCATTAATGTTCTAAGTAATGAACCTGTGGACAATCCTCAAGGCATGGCTCTTGATCTTTAAGGCCTAGCTATTTTTGCTATTATAGTTAGTTGTTCCATCAGTTATGGACTTCCAAACTGATTGATATCTATTTATGTTAATCCTTTATTGAATGCATCAAAGATCTAGCTAAATTATTTGGCTTAATCTTGTACTTCTTCGTAAGCATTTGAAATTTGATTATCCTTGCTTAAGCATAGACTTCATAATCATTTCGTAAAACTTCTAAGGTTATGAGAAATTCCATAGTCAGCTCCAAGTAGGAAGGCTCTCTGATGTTGTAGAAGAGTTCCTATCCAATCCTAGTCATGAGCTCTTCAACCTGCTTTGCTAAATGGTACCATTGCACATCATTCCACTCATGAAATTTCCCACCACAAAGTTATCTTTTCATCAATTTTTGAGCCATGGTCTTCTTTTCATTAGTTTGGAGAGATAGTTAATGAATCAAGGGAGTAGTTATGGGCTTTGAACTAGGTTTAGGTATATAAATTATTTCAGATCCTTTACCTTTTCCTTTAGATTCTAGAGATGCTTTGGCTTTCTTAGTTTATTGTTAGGCTATAGAGGGTTCTACAAGTTTCTTCTTTTGTTAAGCCAATATGGTGGCTAGGTTCTCCTCACTTTTAGAGCCAGGACTGGTGGAGAATGGATGGGGATTTTTCTTAGTAGGTTATTTAAATCTATTGGTGGTTCTAATTTTGGGTGTTATAGTGAGTGAATGGTGAAAAGAATATGTAGTATAGATTGAGAGAGATGAAGAAAAAGCAAAACAATAACAGAGAGTAAAAATGATGTTAGGATTTAAGGGGTTTAATTAGAAGTTCAACAGGCTCCCCCTTGGGAATGTTAAATAACTGTTGTGAGTGAGATAATATTGTTGGACATGATCATTAGCTTGGTTTGCAAAGTTCTTTAGCCAATGATGGTGGTTGGTTCGCAACGACCATTTAAAATGATGACAACGGTCATTGGGGATTCACAATGATCACTAAGACCAATAATTTTAAATTGAAAATCTCTCATGTAATGTAATGGTTGTTGTGAGCTTCGAAATGGCCATTGGCTATGTTTCTCACCGAAAACTAAATTTAAAACTAATTTTTCAAAGACCTAAACATTTTGAAAGTTTAGTTGATGAATATTATCAATCAAATTCAATGAAATGATAATGAATTCAACTAATAGTTAGACATAATTAATCATAATTATACATAATTAAAATCTTTAGTCATTGAATCTAAAGACTTTAAAAGTGATCAAATATTAACATATGCAACAATGATTATGAATAGATTGAGAAGGAGATGAACCTGTTTAAAGCTATTTCAAGGTATTTCCATCTATTATATTAGGTTCTCTTTTGATGGATTGCATCCTTTCATCACAAAGAGGTTTAAAGAAAACATATGCTAATTAATGGTTAGTATCAATAAATTCCAATACAATATTACTAATATTAGCATGATCCCTAAGAAAGTGATGTCTTATGTCTATATGCTTGCTTCTAAAATGTTGAATGGGATTTTTGGATAGGTTTATAGCACTAGTGTTATCACACTTAATAGCAACTTATTTGACAACAATGTTATAATAAAGAAGTTATTATTTCATCCATAAGATTTGGGCACAACATAGGCCAGTTGCTACATATTCAGCTTCTACAATTGATAAAATAATAGAATTTTGCTTTTTGCTACTTAAAGACACTAAACATGGATCAAGTAATTAACATATGCTTGAAGTGCTCTTTCTATCTAAGGTACACCCAACAAAATCAGTATTAGAAAATACATTTAACTTAAATGAAGAACTTTTAGGATACTAAAGTCCTAAGTTAAAAGTACTAATAAGATATTTTAGTATGTGTTTTACAACATGCAAGTTAGATTCCTTAGGATTAGGCTGATATCTAGCACATAAGTAAATATTGAACATAATATCATGTTTAGAGGCTGTGAGATAGATAAGTCAACTAATTATACCTTTATACAGTTTTTGATTCATTGTCTTACCATGTTCATCCATGTCAAGCTTAATGTTAGTGCTCATAAATGTCTTACAGGGTTTCCTGTTGTTTATGCCTAATCTTTTGATTAGCTCCTTTGTATATTTGGCTTGACTAATTAAGATTCCTTCCTTCACTTGCTTAGTTTGCAATATAAGGAAGAATTTGAGTTCTCCCATCATGCTCATCTCAAACTCACTTTTCATTACGTTAGAGAAATCTTTACACATGGAAACATTAGTGCCACTAAAAAATGATATCATTTACATATATTTGTACTAGCAAAATGTCCCCATTCTTTTTCATAGAGAAAAAAGTTATATCTACCAATCCTTTGATGAAACCTTTCTCTTCAAGAAAGGTATTCAATCTCTCATACTAAGCTTTTGAAACTTTATTTAAGCCATATAAAGCTTTGGTGAGCTTATACACGTGATTAGGAATGCAATCATTTTCAAATCTAGAAGGTTGTTCAACAAAGACTTACTCTTCAATGTAACCACTGAGGAATGCACTTTTAACATCCATTTGGTATAATTTGAAATTCATGTGAGATGCAAATGCAAGAAGAATTCTAATGGCTTCAATTCTAGCTATAGGTGCAAAAGTCTCATCAAAGTCAATCCCTTCTTCTAGGTTATAACATTTAACTACTAACCGAGCCTTTTTCCTAACAATGACTTCATGTTCATCAAGTTTGTTTCTATATATCCATTTAGTTCCAATAATAGAATATTTATGAGGTCTAAGAACTAAGGTCTATACTTTATTTCTTTCAAATTGATTGAGTTCTTCTTACATAACAAGAACCTAATATTCATCTTTAATGGCCTCATTTATAAGGTGGGCCACTATAGGAGGCATAAGCTCAACTACAATACCTGCTCCTACATCTATGGTTGATCCTACTATTGGTAGTAAAAAGGGTGTTACTTAGGAAGTTGTTAGAGGCTTTGATCAAGCTAGAAATGAACCCGAACAACTTGATGAGAACTAGAATGAGAATGTAGTAACTTGAGTTGATCTTGCTACCATTTTACTTGGGATGTAACAAGTACTAGAGCGAATCTCAGAATGGTTAGTTCATGGAGCACATGCTCCATAGCCTGCTTCAATTCTTGAAAGAGAAGGCTTAGGTGTAGTTGATACTACAAAGATGTATGAGTGCCTCAAGCTTAGACCTCTATAATTTATTGATGATAGTGATCTTTTTGAGTACCTATAGATAGTAAAGAAATTGACTAATGCCTTGAGGGTGGTTGATCAAGTGGCAATTGAAATGATGAGGTTCACCTTATATTCTAAGAGGTTAATGGAGTGGTACAAGAGCAATATCATAGGTATTTGAGAAATTTGACATAGGAGTAGTTTTCTACACTTTTTCTAGATTAGGCCTTTTTATAGAGTGTTAGGGAATAAAAAGTGTTGGAGTTTGAGAGGTTAAAATAAGTAAAAGGTGAGAGTATTGATAAATTCATAGTGAATCTTGAGAAGCTGATCCAATTCGTAGGAGAGAGTTATGGTATAGAAAAGAAAAAGGACAAGAGTTATATGATGAGGTTTAATGATCACTACTAGTCATTGAATGTTATGGTAGGCTAGTACAAGTTTCATGAATTAGTGAACATAGCTAAAAGTATGAAGATTAGGTTGCTACTTAATGGCAAGATTGAGTTAAAGAGAGATAGGAAGGGGAAGACTGGTGAGACTTTTAACCTTATTAAGCTAGGTGCCACTAATACAACAACAGTGAGAGGTGCACTCTATTAAAGATACAAGTAGTGATAGAAAGATAGGACCTTTTCGTAGATTAGGTAGGAAAGAAAATAAGAGATAAAGGTAATTTTTCTAATCTTTTGATATAGTTAGCTAAGGTTCAGTGGCATCTAGCTCTAGGACAACACCTCATATTTGCCAAAGGTATGGTAAAGCTTATAAGGGGTAATGTATGTATGACATTAATATAAGTTTCAGGTGTGGTCAACTAGGCCATATAGCTAAGGATTACCTTAATGTTTGAGGCCAACCTTTCTTTCCCTAGATGACCCCACCTGTTTTAGTGCAGTCAATATGTCTATTTCCCTAGCCTTATCTCAGCCAGAAGGCCAATATTCTAGTATAGGATTTCTAAGAGGTAGAAGAAAAGGTTAAGGTAGTCAAAGTGGTGGCAGAAGGTCTATTCCACAAAACTCTAATGCTTAGGGCCAAGGATGAGTAACCCAAGCTTCTATCTTTCCATGACCCAACAAGAGTCTCAGGCATCTAATGTAGTTATGTATGGTACATTATTTATCTGTGGGATTGACATAAACGTATTATTTAACCCTAGCACTACTAATTCCTTTATGTCAGCTAATTTTGCATCATAGATGAATGTGGTATGTAATAAACTAGAAAGACTATTATTGGTTAGTACTTCTATAGGCCAACTTGTTATGGTTGAAATGTGTTGTATGTGAAGTCCCATCTTTATTAAAGGGAGATATCTTCTTTTAAATTTTGTGATTCTTGATGTGTTAGATTTTGATATCATTCTTAGTATGGATTGGCTAGCCACATTATGGCAAGGTTGATTGCAAAAATAAAAGGGTGTTGTTTACTAAGCATAAGGAAGTAGAGATAAGACATGTACTCCTTCTAACCTAATATCTAATATTTGTGCAAGTAAGATGTGGAGACATAGATGTAAGGAATACTAAGCATTCGTAAAGAGAACTTGGAATAGATGGAAGCATACTAAGGATAGTACTAATGGTGAATGAATTCCTTGATATCTTTTTTGAGGAATTATTGGGATTACCACTAAAAAGGAAAATTGAATTTTCCATTGACTTAGTCTCTAGAGTAAAACCAATATCCAAAACACCATATAAATTGGCACCATCATAATTGAAAAAGTTAAGGGACAAATTCTAGGAACTATTGCAAAAAGGCTTCATATGTCCTATTATTTCCCTATGGGGGTGCTCCAGTACTATTCATGAAGAAGAAGGATAGGGCATTAAGGTTGTGCATTGATTATAAAGAGCTTAATAAGCTTATGATTTCGAATAGGTATCCATTACCTTGGATTGATTATCTATTTAATCAATTACAAGGGTTCAAATACTACTTCAAAATTAATTTGAGGTCTAGCTACCATCAATTGTCAATCAAGGAGCAAGATGTAGGTAAGACTGCCTTTCATACTCGCTATAGGCATTATGAGTTCTTAATTATATCATTTGAACTCACCAATGTTCCACTAATGTTCATGGACTTAATGAGTACTAATAATGTTTATGGCATTACGAGTTCCTAATTATGTCATTTAGACTCACCATTATGCCAACAATGTTTATGGACATGATCAATCAAGTGTTCCCACCCTTCTTAGATCGATGGGTAATTATTGATAGATTGACTAAGACTGCACACTTCATTTCAATCAGAACCTTATATTTCATGGACAAGTTAACATAGCTTTATACATGAGAATGTATGTCTTCATGATGCTCTTATGTCAGTTGTGCCAAATAGAGGGACACAATTTACATCTAAATTCTAGAGTGGCTTACAGAAAGCTATGGGTACTAGGCTAGAACTTAGCATTACTTTCCATCCTCAGACTGATAGTCAAATTGAATGTACCATTTAGACCTTGGAGGACATGTTACAAATGTGCATGCTCGATTATGGTAGATCATGAAAGAAGTACTACCATTGATTGAGTTTTCTTGTAACAATAATTACCACACTAGTATTGGTATGACTCCATTTGAAGCTTTGTATGCTCATAAATGTAAGATGCCAATTTATTAGGAAGAAGTTGGAGAAGTATAATTAGTAGGACCTGAGATGGTTAGGCTAACTAACAATGTTATGCCATTAATTAAGGATCAACTTAGGACAATTATGAGTTGATAAAAGAATTGATCCTAAGCATCAGGATATTCAATTCCAAGAAGGTGTTATGTCCTCCTTAAAGTATCTCCTATGAAAGGGATTCTACACTTTGATAAGAAGGGGAAGTTAGCTCCTTACCACATTAGACCTTATAAGGTTGTTCATAAAGTAGGGAAAGTTCCTTATCAGCTATAATTACTGCTAAAGTTATATAGTGTCCCACATGTTAATGTCAATGAAATTTGTTTCAAATGCCTTATGAGTTATAACTAAACTAGATTTTGAGCTCATTATAGATTTCACATATGAAAAATAGCCAGTATGAATCATTGATTAGAATAGAAAATTGAAGACTAGGGATCATAATGATCAAAGTCATATGAAACCACCATAATTTAGATGAATGAATGTGGGAAACTTAGGAGGATATACTTCAAGGATTCCCACTTCTTTTCCATTAATGTATGTTTTAGTTTCATCATGGACGAATGGTTTAAGGTGGGAAGTTTTATAAGGTTTGGAGTATGATTGGATTATTTTGGTGAAACTTTTGGTATATAACTTCCTTATTTTAATGTTGTTGCTTATGTTTGTTTAATATATGCCTAATGTGTGCACCTATTTTACATTTAAATGGCATGACAATGATATTTTTTATATTAGTTTTAGACACCTAGAGTTTGTATTTGAAGAATCTTGAAGGAAGGAAAGAAAAATTGGATAGTTACATAGTTGCACTATTTAGATATCATTACGTATATTTGTTTAATGTGTGCCTAAAATGGTTTCTTTATGTTCATTTAAATGGCATGATAATGAGGCATTTTAAATGAGTTTTAAATGTCTAGAATTGTTATTTGAAGTTTCTTGAAGGAAGGAAAAAAAAAGTTAGAGGCAAAGCTTTCATAAGTTGTATGCTTGCTTCCATAAGTTGTATGCTTTAGAAGATGTTCTTTGGTAAACTTTAGAAGCATTTTTGGCTAAATATTTTTATTAGGAATTAATTATTAAACATCAAGGTAGAATATTGAAGTAAGAAATGCATGAAAAATAGAAGGAACTTTTAGCAATCGAACTTCAACTGGTAGCGAAAAGTGCTTTATTGTGTTAAATAAGCTAGCATGTCCAAAATGACCATTCTACACCCTCTTAATGGCTTCACCACCTTCTCCCTTATATTTCCACAACTACACATAAGATTTTTTTAGTTTTTGTTAGTCCAACAATCATCCAAACCCTTCCAAAATGTTTTTTTCTATCCTTGGACACCAAATCATGTTAGGAGAACTAAGTTTGCTTATCCATCTTCTTCCATCTTTCAAGCAACTTGGTAATTTTCTCCTACCTATTTTATGTAATTTATAACTACTTATTTTTATACTTGTTCCGTGCTTGAATAAGTGTGTTTATTGTGTTTTTGAACTTTGTGGTGATGGAAGAGATGAAGTTTGGTGTTAGTATGGCATGAAAGTTGATATTGTCTTTAAAAAGAGTTTTAGATGTATTTAAAGAGTATTGGCTATTCTTCTTAGCTCATCATGTTTAATGGTTTATTAAATGATTGTTAGTGTTCTAATATTCATATTTAAGAAGGACCTAAAGCTTAAATGGTGTTTTACACCTTAGTTGCACTAAAGGCAAAGTTGATGTCTTAGTGAACCTTATTAGTTTTCTTATGTAACTAGTTTAATTTTACAAGGAAGATTGATATTAAATGAGTTTCTTTGACTTTGTTTGATACTCTAGGCTTATGATTAATGATGTATACATAATGGAAAGGAGTGTCTTTCACTTAGTTAGGGTAAAGCTGAGCATTGACATATTAATGAAAGTTAAGTTATTTCTTTTACAAATGGACTTAGTTTGATTGATACATGCATTTAATTTCTCGATGTTATTGAAAATTGTGATCTTCGTCAAGGTAAGTAGAATTAGTGCATTTTGAGAAAGATATATAGCTTGAGGTGAGTAGATATTCCCACACCTTTTCAAGTAACCTTATATTTTCAAAGCCTAAGATTCATGCATCATGGAAACTATGTTTCAATGCAATCAATGTTTGATGTATAAGCTATTACTATGATGAAGTATATACTTATATTTAAATATGTTTTATAAATGACTAAATATATATGTTTAATGTCATATGCATTGACGATGATGATATGTGAAAGCAATGATATTGCTTATGTGTGTTGGTAATTCTAAGGATGATATGGAGATTCTAGTGATACATGGCTGGGTATGTTTAGATTGATGATGCGAATTGATTGTAATGTTAAATGAAAAGATTGTATGCATGACATAGCTAGTGAGGTAACTCCCCTATGAGAGATATAATGATATGTTGGCAGATAAGGGAACTTCCTCAGAGTGAAGATTGGCTTACGGGAAGGAGAGGAAGTCTAATATAATGTCTTATGTATGGTTTTCCATGGACTTAGGTTACCTTGATTGCATTTATGATATGTCTTCATATGAATGAAGATATTCTAAGACTTGCATTGATTACCTATATATGTATATTATTTTGATATATGATGTTTTAGCTTAAGGGGGTATAGGCTTATCTATTCATTGAGTATGAAAGGCTTACCCTAACTAGTTGATTATTATAGGTTATACACAAGAGGCTTAGGATAAGGAAGCCTACAACCTCACCATATTTCGTGTTTTTTGTTTAAGGATGTTTATATGTATATATTATGAACTTTTTGTTGTATTAAGACTTATGGGTATGTGCAAATTCCTAGTCAACTACACTAACTGGAAGCCTTATATCTTATAGGAGGATATCCTTTGTATGAATAATGTAAAATAAGTTATAGAATTTATGTATAATACCAATATGATGGTGATGAATATGAAATTGATATAAGCTTTATAAATAAACCTCCCCATTTACATGTGACTTATGTATTTAAAACGAATAGTTTTATGAAGTGATTATAGACTAATAGGCTTGCTAAATGTTTAGGGGACCTTAGGTCTCCTAAGCAGTTAGCATCAACATGACTTGAAGGAGGGTCATGACAGTTAAAAGATGTAAATATGAGAAATTCATAATAAATCTCTATATACAAGATAATCAATAAACAAGTTGTAGGTTGAATTCCAATAAGTTGGAATATCCTTAAGAAATTTCTTTGATTTTTTACCATAATCTTATAATATTTTCTCATTCTTTCATTACTTGAGGATGTGAACATAAAAAGATTAAAGTTTCTTTAATTAGTTGAATAGTAGTACTAATAGCTTTTATACTATCTTCAACACATAAATTTAAAATGTGACATGTAAATCTTATATGAAAAAATTTGTTTCTACTAATGATTGACACAAAGTTTGATGTATTAATAAAAACCATAATTTGTAGATGCATTATTAAAATCAATTAAAAAAATTTTTGACCTAAGTTTTATTCATTCAAAATAGTGCTAATCATTTTGTAAATATTATGAGTTATGTATCTTTTATCAAAAAGATGAAATAAAAGTATTCTTTTTTTGTAAAATCCAGTTTTCATTAATCTAATGATAAGTAATGCCTATATGAGAATGTGTTTACTAATGATAACTCTAAATATCAGAATAAATTGAAACATGACTATTCATGCTAAAAAATATTGTACTAAAATCTTTTTATTATCTTTATAGAGTTTGTGTGAGTGTAGTTTTGGAATAAATTTTTCTCATGGATATAAAGCACTTATAACCATATTAGTAAAACCAATTATTTCCCCAAAATTAAAAGATAAATGTTCAATTGACAACATTTTATGAAATGCATCCTTATACTTAGCATTAGAATAATGAAATAATTGAGAAGAAGAGTTAGAAGATGTGAACTTGAATTTTAAGTTTGCATTTTTTCTATGTCAGCTTCACTTGATGCTTAGATTTTAAGTGTTTGGTAAATGATCCATATTACCTCCTTTCACCTATTTTAAAATTTGTTTAAAATAATTGCAAATAACTTGGTAAGAATTTTGTAAGTTTTTGGAGAACTGCACTTTAAAAATATCAAACCTAGGTGTTTTTGTCACTTCAACATTTTTTTATTGCCCTTCTTGAATATTCATTTGTTCACTCTTTTGTGTTGGTAAATTTTCTTACAAATTCAAGAGTTCTTCTTCCTTATTGATATTAATTAGGAAACTATAATTTTGGAAAGAATCAACTATTTCTTTTTCCTTGTCCCTTTTTCCTTTTCTCTAAGATGACCTTCCAACATTAGACATTTTTTTAATTGAATGGAATAAATATAAATAATTTAATAGAGTTGAAAAGAAAATATGGATAGAAAGAATTAGAAACATAAATTAGAAACATAAAGTATTGAGATTAAATGATTAGTTGAGAGAATGGATAAAATAAAGGAATTAACCATGAGAATAAATTTTGAAATTGAATTATTTTATAAGAATGGGAAATTTGAGAAGAAATGAAAAAATTGGGAGAAACAGTGTGTTTTTGTGAAAAAATATAGAAGGAAGATGTATTTATAGTCATTAGGAAAAATTGAAAATTAATAAAGTTGTGTCAATGCCAATAATCATATTTTTGACCATTGGCTTTATTATTTAGCCAACAAATGATTGTGGCAATAGTTATTTGAAATATGACCATTACCAATGATCATTTGAAATATGAAGCAACAATCATTTTTCTTTTTGGCCTTTTAGCCTAACCTATATAATAGGACCTTTCTATGGTTTTGATTTTAGTTTAGTTATAAAATGGTTAAGTTTTGATTCAATTCAAATATAAAATCAAACCATATCTAAGAATACTCTTATGCCAAACACCCTCAGTCCACCGTCTCATTTAGTAATATTAGTTATTAACCCTTCTTAAGAGGTCATGTCGATCATCATTGTAGCTAAAGCTCTTACATCAAAGTGGCTATGCCTAATCGAGATAGCTAACGATATTTTTGAGGGACCTAATCTTATGGGCTAAGTGTTTAAGAGGTTTGGCGAGCATGTATATTCACTTGGGAGGAGGTGGCAAGTTATATATGCCACCAGATACCTTTTTCATGAAATATGAGGAGCTTATCACTTTTAGATGTCTATGTTCTCCTAAGCTCTAACTACTCTCTTGGTCTTCAAGTATATCTTTGTATTATTTGTTTATTACTTCTTATTCTTATATGTTACTTCTTAACTTATGTATATGTTTTTTTTTTCTTTCTCTTTCTCTCTTTCTCTCTCTCTCTCTCCTTACATTTTTTAATTACTTCTCATGAGTTATGGGGTTAGGTAATTGCCATAAAAGGGCACAATGGAGCATATGTTACTTAATGCAATAAGTTTGTAAAGAAGATGGATGATGCATCAAACTTAATGGCTCTTGAGAGATCAGGAAGGAGGTAATAGAGGCTAAGGTTATGGAGAAGGAGTGAAAAAGTGCAATGACTAAAAGCTTGGTGTCTAAGTATTAATTCAACCATTTCATTTAAGGGAAGAAGAAGGTTCAAGTTGTTCAAAGAACTTTAAAGATAGATCTTTTAGTACAAGAGTCATTTGTTGTAGTAATACATTCCTTAGTAGTATCTTTAATGGCTACTTGGATAAAATAATCTATAAGTTTAAGTAAAGGTGTCTGAAGATAAACTTTGACTTTATTAATGATGTCATCCTTAATCCACATCCATAATCCAATTAAGGCATATGACCCTAGCAAACTCCTTCCTTAAGGCGAAATTAAGGATATGAAAACGACCTTGGCTGATCCTCCCTTAATTGGTGCTTATTCTGTTTATGTTTAATGAGATAATAATATAACTAATATGCAACCATGCACCTTTATAATGATGAACATGATATAGATATATTAATTAATAAAGTTCTCTTTTTCCTTGATTTTCCTTTAAATATCCTATTATTATTTTTTGGCTCAACTTTATCTTTCCTAAAGTTTTGAGTACTTAGAAATTTGCCCAAATCTCCATGCACAAGTAAAGCTATATGGTTTTTTAAGTACTTAAGGATTTATAGAATACATTGCTTAAATGGGTTGTCTAAACTCTCTAGCTTTACATACTTAAAAACTTACCCCATTACTTTATTTAGATGACTTGTCTAGCTCTCTAAAGTGCTTAAGGAGTCTCTTAAGTCTTTTGTTTGAATGGATTATCCATTCACTAACTCTAAATTCTTAGGAATTTGCCTAGGTCTTTTGCTCTAATGAGTTGTCTGCTCTCCTAAGTGCTTATGAACTTACCCAAGTCTTTTATTTGGATGAGCTATCAGACTATCCAAAATGATTAGGGATTAGCATAAGTCTTTTATTTGGATGTGTTGTTTAGCCCTTCAACTTTAAATAAGTAGGAATTTGCCTAAGTCTTTTACTTAGATGAGCTATCTAGTTATTTGAGGTGTTTAGTGATTAACATGAGTCTTTTGTTAGGACAAGCTTCTAACCTTCCACCTTTAAATGTTTAGGAATTTGCTTAAGTCTTTTGTTCAGATGAGCTGTTTGGCTCTTTAAAGTGCCCAAGAATAGGCTTAAGTTTTTGTCCATATGTGCTATTTGTCTCTCTAAGGTGTTTAGGAATTTACTTAAGACTTTTACTCGAATTAGTTGTCTGAGCCCCTAACTATACATTATTAGGAATTTGCCTAAGTCTTTCATTCATATGAGTTGTTTGGCTTTCCAAAATGCTTAAGAACCTTACCATGTTTTTAGTTTTTTTAAGATACTACTTGAACATATGAAACATGTATTTACATGGTTCATTCCTTATAGAAAGGAGTTACATCCATGGACAAAGGGAGGCTTACTTATTTTTTAATTGATGAAGGTGTAAGAATGATACAACTTGTCTAAATAATTAGATTTTTTTTTTAGTACAGTTATATTCCATGTTCTAGTTAGGATCATTCCACCTAATTTGGCTAGTTTGAATATACAAGCTTTTAATATTTTAGTGATGGAGTATAGTCCTTTTTCATATTAGTCTAAGCTTTTCAGTACCTACTTCATATTTAGTGTTGTATGTAGATCTAAATACTTGATCTCATTCTTTTAGAACCTCTATTTTTATTCTCCTATTATGTAACTCACCTTTTCTTTTACTCGTATGCTACCACGTGTAGATTTGCTTATTCTCTTACTATAGCCATAAAGTTTAAGTTACTGTTCTTTTTTCTTCATTTGAGCCCAAATCATACTGTAGTATTCAATATGATAAAAGTTGGATTTCTATTTAAATTATCACCTCAGATCCATACACAAGCGAAAATGATGTTTCACCTATCGCTATTTTAGGAGTCTTTTGGTAGGCCCAAAACATATTATATAACTTACCTACCATGCTCCATTTGCATCATCAAGTCTCTTCTTTTGGTTGGTGTTCTTTGTTTATCCATTAATTTATAGATGTATAACTAAAGTTAATCTACAAGTTATGTTAATGCTATTACAAATTTCCTTAAATTTGTTATAATTAAATTATTTTTTGTTTTCTATAATAACCATGGGCTAGATTCCAAACTGACACAAAATCTCTCTTTATATGAAACTGATTATTTTTTAAGATGTAATGGTGGCTAGTTTTTCTACTTCAATCCATCTAGAAAAGCAATAAATTGCTACCAATAACAATATCTTTTGTATGTTTGCTTATGGAAATATATCTAAGATGTCCATTCTTTAGTTATCAAATGGCTAGGTCAAACATATTAGGTTTTTGAGGGCCTTTGGTACTCTATTGATTTTCCCATGAATTTGACACTACCTACATCTAACTCTTTTGTAATTTTTTTTAATGAAAGGCTAACAATACCCTATTAGATTAGACTTCATAATGATTGTGTCTGTTGCCTTATGTATGCCACAAATGCCTTTATGCAATTCCTTATGTACATAGTTACCTTTTCTTTCATGACACATTTCTGCAATGGGTGGTTGGATGATATTTTATACAAGACCCTTTCTTTTTCTTCAAAAAAGTCCTTTGCTTGCTTGATGATGCTTCTTGCCTTCAACTCATGTTTTGGGAGGATGCCCACTTTTAAGTATTAGATGATTAACATCATCAAATTTTCACTTGGCTTGGCTTGGCTATAAAGATTTAATAAAGGGGTGTTATAACTCAAGGAAGACTGGTCCTTCTATTAAGATCATGGAGGTAGCCATTTTTGCTAGGCAATTAGCTTCTTTATACTTTTCTCATCATAATATCTTAATAATTAAATATAGTGACAAAAGTGTTATTGTACCAAAATTATTTTCTCATTGTATATAGTTTTACTTTTGGTATCAAAATTTTAATGAAGTGTTTTTAGTACTAAAATTTAGTATCTTTCTATTGTAATATATTATGATAAATTGTTTTATCATAATAAATAATTATATTATGATAAAATAAATTTATAATAATTTAATGATTAATGAAATATAATGATAAAAATAGTATTGTGATCAAATTAATTTTTCATTATCTATAATTTCATAAGCGCTAAAAATTAGTACCATGATTTTCTAATAAAATATTATGATGATAATTTTTTATCATTATATTTTTTTATGTTCATTTATTATGATAAAAATATTTATCAACATTTTTATCATAAATTAATCAATTTTCAAAAAAATTAGGATAAATTTTAATTTTATCAATAAAAATTTATTATGATAATATTAATTTTACCACAAAATTTTTTTTTATCATAATACAAAAATTTTCTTATTGTGAAGTCACTGTGAGGATCTCAGTTTCGCGGTTGTGCTCGAACGAGTGGAGTTTTACTTGTGACTCCTAACCTTATTATTGACCATCAAGGACTTGAGAGGATGAAGGTTATATATTAATACAACTCCAAATTATGAAACATGTCTCGGGTGATTGAGGGATCCTTTAGAAAGGCCTCATAAGGTTTGAAGCCCTTATGGATAACTCATGTAGCCAACAGGGTATTAAGATAGGATGATACTTTGGTACCATCCCTAAGTATGAATGGAGTCACCACCCAATTTTGGTTAGGACAAAATTCCAGGCAATGATGGCTTAATAAGTCAATTAGAAGACCCAATCCACCTTTACCCCATTAAAAATCAAGTTCAGGAATTGGGTACAACATAGGAAAGAGGTTAGGCATCCCCAAAATACTTGGATTTAGGGATCCAACCTTCAAACATCTTTGGTTCACAATTACAATTTTAGTTACTCATCTTGCTCATCTCAAATCATACATATCATCAATTCATTACAAATATTCACCATATAGGGGGTACATATGTGATCTTAAATTAGAATTAAGCATTCATAAGCATAACTATATATGTTATATTAGGGGAAAATGCATCTCAACCTACTAAAAGAAGACACATATTAGTACCAAATCACAATCAAAATAAGATCTAAACGACCCCTAAGGTCATATAGAACCACTATCTAAAGTAAGGGTTCTCCATTGTACCTAAAAAAGCATTAAACCTACTCCATCATATTCATGCATTATAAACATGCCAAATCCAAGTTAGGGGACCTAAGCTTGCATATATGCCATTATTCACATATAAATAATAACATAACATGACAAATCAAATATGAAACACAAATAAAGAATAGTACGAACAATATTAACACATGATGCATGAAAAAGGTAAAATGCATGTAGAAGGAAAAAGAAACACCTTAGGCAAGGATTTTGGTTATCAACATTAAGGTCATAAGATCATTTAAACCTCACCTAATAATGCTCTAAAGGAGCTATTCATATCAACGACATCCTTAACTCCTCTAGCTACTAATGGAAGTTAGGATATTAAGGAAAGTAGTGTGAGATCTGAAGGAACACATATAAGACCATAAATCCATATAACCAACTATCATAAAAATAAAAAGAAATAGGGGTCCTAGGGTAGCAAACTTTCTCATGTTTTAACATGAAATCACTAAAATAAAGTGAAGGAAGTGTGAAAGCTAATAAGCTTGTCACCCTTCTGTTCATGGTGATGAAGATAAAGACACGTAAAGGTAATAAATTAACATAAATAAATGATAACATGCAATGGAATCAAAAGGTCATAGGGGATGCTAGTTCCTCTCCTAATCATATTCCAAAAGACATAAACATAAACATGTAAGAAAGGGAGGAGAAGTATGAAGCAAGATATTATAATCATAAAAACAATCCTTTGTTCTTAATCCTTATCCCTTTATTTAAAGGATATGGGTCATAGTCCTTGAGACCTATCCATTCTTATTGTTAGAGCTTACAAGAAACTCATAGGATCTCATAAACATAAAGAAAAATTAAAGAGGGAAGATAGGAAGAAAACTATTGACTATAGTAACACAAGGCTATACAGAGCAATTGGTTGTCTATACATCCAAGCTAGTGGTATATATAGACTATGATAAAGTTTGTACAAACCTCTAACACTATAATTTCTAAAACAAAGAAAAAAAATAAGAAAATGAAAAACAAGAGTGATCTTAAGTCTTGGATGCCCTTTTTGGTGTTCCTTACACTAAAAGACACTAGGATGTTATAAATAATCCCCAAAATGCTAGGGAATAATGCAAAAAAGTTCACAAAAGCTTAGTTTCTACTTTAGTTCTAGGGTATGAGTATTATGTGTTTGAATTTCTATATATTGGGGGTGTTTTTAGTGTTGTAAGAATGGATTTTAGTAGGGCAACGTTAGGGTTTTCAAGCATTCCCCCTCTTCCTCAATAAAAGAGTTATTTAGAAAGGTGAAATGGGTGCACTTGAGCTTAATGGCTTAGTTAGCCTCCAATAGATAAGATCAAGAAATCTTCTAGAGAATTAAGGTTTCAAGTTATATATACAACTAAGGAGTTGATTATACAGAGTTGGAATTGGTTGTACAACCAATTAAAGGTCAATAGCAAATTGTTCTAAAAGGTTCTCTTTGATGCAATTTTAAGAGATGTCTATACAACCAAGAGGATACCTATACAAACCTTTGTTGTTGGTTGTACAACCATTTATATTGGCTATATATCCAACATCTTGGTTTCCTCTAATGTTTTTAAGGTTTGGTTTTGTTGGAAAGTGGGTTTGATCTCAAGCTTCTTCTAAGCTTTTGTTCCTTTCTTAGGCAATGTATCCCTTATCTTTTAGGGATAATTCAAGTAGTTTCTCATTATTAGGCTTGCATCTTAAAGATCTAAAATCTAGTGCTCACAGTTTATTCCTACTTTTATAAGGCTTAAAAATTGAAATTTTAAAAATGATAGTTGAATAAGACATAATAAAGCATTAGCAATAAATATAAGTACTAGACAAAGGATACAACTTCTTTAATAGCTCCTTGAATAGTTATTAAGTTCCTTGACAGCTTTCTAGTAGGTACCAAGATCCTTAGCAGCTTTTCTATAGGTACTAGTGTCAAATACTTCTTTCCAGTAGCTCTTGAGTAATAGTAGAATTGACTCTTGCATTAGAAGCTTTCTATTAGGTGCTAAGCTTCATGATAGCCTTTTGGATGATATTAAAGTCAAAAGTAGTGTTAGCAGCCTTTTAGCAGGTACTTAAAGTGAATTGCATTCAAACAGTCATTTTGATAAGAAATGATGGGTCAATAGGTCTTTGGTAGGTATTGAAGGTGAGATTGCATTCTAATAATCATTTTAATGAGAAATAATAGTTCAACAGCTCTCTAGCAGTTGTTGGAAGTTTAAAGGTCCATTGGCTTCTAGCAAACATTAAAAAGAATTACATATTCTAATAATCATCTTATCATAAAACTAGAGTTTAACAGCTCTCTAGTAAGCACTGAATAAGATCATGCATTTTATTAATCAATATGCGTTGGAAATGAATAGGGCCTGTTGGCCTTTCTGGAGGTTATCGAAGAGGATTATGATTCTAATAGTCGTGTAGATATTCCAACTGGCTTTCCTTCCATTTTAGCTAGGTTCTGTTAACCTATTTTTATTTTTGGGGCATGCAGGGGCATTTTGGTCATTTTATTAAGAAGGGTTTGCCCTTGTTTTCTAGCTTTTCTTTTTTCTTTTCTTTTATTTTCCTTATCCTTCCTTTTCCTTTCCTTCCTTTTTTTTTTCTTTCCTTTCTTGGTCTATTTATAAGTTTGACAGACAGGAGTTTGCCTATACAAACAATTAAATGGAAAACATGGAGAGGTATCGAGAATTTTAGGACACGTAGGTGTTAATTATCTATAGAAATAGGGGATTGTTTATATAAACAATATGGGACATAAATTATCCTTTGGCTGACCCTAGCTCTCATTCTCACATTTCCACTCCCTCTTCATTATTTCTTGGTCAAATTCTCTTGACTTAGTTCTTATAGGATTCCTTTGCTTTTTAGATTGTGATGGCACATCACGGCGACCTAATGCTCGATTTTCATAATGCTCTTGTTGACTTCCTTAAGGTGAACAATGTTTCGTATAACGAGTTGGCGACCTTGATATCATGTTGCAGCTTTCTGTCGGTCTTGCCCCTTAAACACGTGTTTCCTAAGATATGCCTGAAGGGCTTGGGGATAGGTAGGGATCCACACTTTGTTTACAACCTCCCTTCCCACTTGTTCAACACTACTCCAAAGTGATAGGTCATTTATTCGTACTTTCTGTTCCTATTATTTTTTATTTATTTTCTTTAGTTTTTGGTACTTTTTGAATTCTTCTCCACTATGAAAAACCCTAATCTACATGCAAATATTAGGTTAGTCTTTAAAATTTTTTATTTATTTTCTTTAGTTTTTGGCACTTTTTGAATTCTTTTGCACTATGAAAAACGCTAATCTACATGCAAATATTAGGTTAGTCTTTAAAATTAAATTAGCTTATAGGACACCTACAAAATTTTTAGAATAGCTTTTGAATTATTAGCTCGATTATTGCCACATTTTGCATGTTTGTGATTATCTCTAACTTTTTTGTCCTGTACACCAAAATTGTTTGTGTAACTATGAAATAATTTGGGTAGCAAAATATATACTCATAAGACCTAGAGAATTTTATTTTTGTAAATTATTGGAACTTTGCTAAATTTCTGTGATCGCATGTTTGTTTGTAAATTAAGTTTGTGAATTTTATGGACCTTTGTGATACTCTATTGACCAATTTTTTATTTTTATTTTGACCAATTAATATCTGTAATGGTTGTGAATTTAATAATTTTATAGCGTATGTTTGGCATGATTCATTCTTTATTTCTTATTTCCCTATATGCTTACATGAAAATAAAGATTGGCCTAAAAAATAAATTTATTTTAATTTTTTGCATACCTTAGGATTTTCCTCATGATTTTTTTCAGGAATTTCATGAGTTATTGTGATTTTTTGCATCCTTTGTACCTAACTTATTTTTATGGGTTCCTATATGTGAAAATATAAAAATTTAATTCACTGAATGAATTTTGTGCATAATACACATACCTGAGACTTCATAGTGTCATGATTTTTGGTTTTTGACTTTTGTGTGTGTTGTTGTGTCCGTGTGATTCTGCTTTCAATTTATTTTCTTGTTTCTTATCTTCTCATGACAAATTTTAGTGACATTATTTCTTTCTTTTAAAGGCAATGTCCCCTTTAATAAAGGAAGCAAGGCAGTTATACTCATCAACATATGGTTCATATGCCTTTCCCCTTAGGTAATCACATGGATTAAGGAGATAGGGTTGCTACCCTTTTTGAGGATGATGCAACTTAGTCACTTACAAATGATGCGACTGCTATTCAGGCACTGGCTAAGAGGTGGATGGATGCTACTCACATATTCTACCTTCCACACATTGGCAAGATCAGAGGAATTCACTTGTCTAACTGGGATTTACTACTTAGGTATTCCTCTCTTGACAAACACTAATGTATACCATCTTATGCTATAAATTAACTACTTAGGCGGCTACTAGGGTTATTCCTTGCATGAAGGGGAAAAAAACCTTTGAGCACTCGAGCCTTAAGGAAAGTGCTCCAATAGTTACTACTCAGAGTCTTTTAGAGCAGATTGACTAAGCGCCAGGTGCTTTCTATTATATAGCTTGATGGGGGATGCTATTCTCCAAATTGGAGGACACAATAGAGATTTGTCTATTACTAGCCATTGAGGACTTCAAGTTGGCATGTAACTTTAGTCAGGGTTAGCAGCCATGGGCCACTTCTATAAGTTTTAGATAATTACTGTTGGGGGTTTATCATACCTCAATGACTATTAAAAGGTCCTCGAAATACGTCCCCTTCCATATGCACTTTTTCTTTCCTATTATTTTCTTATTCTTATTTTTTTTCTATTTTATTGATAATGCATTTCTTGATAGGCTTGGGATATTGAGCTATGGTTCCTTGAGGGTAGCAACCCACTTTCTTATTATTTTCTTATTCTTATTATTTTTTCTATTTTATTGACTATGCATTTCTTAACAGGTTTGGGATATTAAGCTAGGGTTGCTTGAGGGTAGCAACCCCCTTATCGATATGAAGTCCTATTACCCATTCTTCTAGGATTAGAGTAGCACCTATCACATTGAGAAGTAACTTGAAATCAAGTATTATTGCTTGAATAGGCTCATGATGGCTCAATTATGTTTCCTTATAAGAACAAAATCAAATTTATTAGTTTTCAAGATTCTATACTTGTTAAAATACTTATAGTGGTACTCTTTTTCTTATAGCTCTATCTAGATTAGAGGGGGGGGGGGGGGGGGGACGTATGGCAAAATGAAATAATGCCCAAACCAAGATTAAGATTTTTATAATTGTTTTTTTTTTCGTCTTCGCTCCGCCGGCGCGGGGGGGGGGGGGGGGGGGGCGCCCCCCCCCACGTATGGACATATGACATCTTGAGCTAACGAAGGTGAAGAGTTGTTCCTTCAATGCCAACTATTGGTAAGGCCATTCATCAAGGTGTGGTACTTGGAAGAAGGCATGCTGCTTTGGTCCCAATGTATAGCCAATGCCATTGAGCCATCCTAAGATTATCTTTTGGGTTATAGACTTAAAGGAGTGGAGCTTCAACGTGCCTTGGATTTTTGACCTATAGAGCAGTTGGTTGCTGGTGTTAGGGGATGTAAACCATGGATGAAAGAGTCATTAGTCGGCACGATCCCCATGTCCCAGTGTGTATACAATCATTTCCATAGCATGAGGTCTACATGGGGACTATACTGCGATGAGGCACTCGCAACATAAGAGCTCACTCTAAGTGGGTGCCTTTAGAGCTAACATTGATGGAGGGGAGTTACAAATAGACTTGTACTGCAAACACATTATGCTTGGACCCATTATAGTTGGGGAGGTGGACTTATTTCTTGATAGCTTTATGGAGACATCCTGCTTATTGATCATGGGCTCTATGATGGCATTAGAGCTTACTCGATCTTTATGCTCCTTTGAGCCAGCCGATACCACTCATATAAGTGTTTTTCCTTATTTTCATTCTCTTTATCTTTATTTCTTATTGTATTTGCTCATTTTATTTTATACCTACGTAGATCCCCCGCATCTAGGTCGAGCACATGTTTGATATGATAGCCATGCTAAAAAGAAGACTCACTTAGTAGACGCGTGACTTACAGGTTAGTATAAATGCAAATTCATATATGCATAGTTATGTTTGTATATGTGCATATCCTAACACTATGTTTATTGCAAAAGGTGATCCAGTAGAAGGATAGGGAGCTTGCAGATACGTGTGATGAGTTGGCAGAGCTTTGGGTGAGCCTTAAGTTCCACAGGTCGGAGGAGTCTAAGGACTATGTAGGCACTTTTAATGAGGATGATAAGGACTAGGTCTGTTGTAGTTGCCTTTAGATCTTTTTGATTTTTAGCTGGCTTTACATTATCCATACTTGTAGCTAGTTGTAGGAATTTTGATGCATTTATTTGAATTATAGTACTATATTTAGGCATATTTTAAGCCCTTTTTTTTTTTTTATATATCTTAGGATATTTAAGGCATCTTAGGTTAAAATGCCCCAATTTTATTGAATTCAATATTTTGCTATAATGAATGCCTTCGCTATTTCTTAATGAACTATGTGCAATCTATATGAATGATAGTATATTCACTTTATTTTGTACGTACATGGCCTTCTTTAAGCAAGTCTAAGACAAACCCATTACCAAAACTACAAGGAAAGCTCTTTTGTAAAAGTTGCAATCAAAGTGATTTGTACAGATTAGTAAGTTATATGTATAGATGAGTTATTGTTTGTATAGATAACTAAGCAAGTTTGTACAATGAACTTAACTATAGCTAGCTTAACTATTCATAATTATCAAACACTATTCAACATCTCCTTCCTTCTTTAACCCTCCATTCTCAATTTTGTACTCCTATCTGCTATTGTCCAATCTCTCACCATGGCTAGAGCATTTTTATAGTCTCTGTTCACTCTAATTTGGTCCTATCTTTCTTAAGCAGGTTTCAAAGCCCTTTGTTATCTTTCTTCCATCAAACTCAACATTAATTTTCTATAGGCAACTTGCGATTGTTAAGACCCATCTACTCATTCTTTCCACTTTAGAGATTCATATATTTGCCCCCTGCTTGGTACCATTCTTGACTATCACATTACTAACAGACCAAATTGCATTACTATGCTTGGATTAATCGCATGTCTAAAAAATGATGGAGTTTTTTGATTTACCTTATGATGAGGTGCCTCTGTATACCTTGGGAGAAGAGAAGATTTTAGCATCTTCATTGCATACTCTACACCCCTTGAGGGACTATGCTAGTGGCCATGGCCATTATAATAGGGAAATTTATGCTTTGAAGTGATGATGGAGAGATTAACCTCTAGGTCTAGCCACTTATTGAAGGGATTGAACTGTGGAAGACTCCACTTCCTATAATCCTCAGTGAGACCATCGAGGGCGTGGATAGAGTATCATTTGGTATTAACGAGTCTTTCTGAGACGCCCTTTGCTACTTCAAGTACGTGCCTTTGACAACCTTTTTATTTTTCATTTTATTTTTCTTTTCTTCTTTTATGCTTATTTTCATCCTAACTTTTTCCTGGACTATCCTTATAGGCTTCAAATTCAATGAGGTGTTCATTTTTGCTTAGGCTGCCTTTTGAATTTTCAACCTAATGAATTTTTCTCT
This sequence comes from Omphalea diandra, assembly GCA_949677035.1. Classification (NCBI taxonomy): domain Eukaryota; kingdom Viridiplantae; phylum Streptophyta; class Magnoliopsida; order Malpighiales; family Euphorbiaceae; genus Omphalea; species Omphalea diandra. Next base: position 45,808 of record CATIWR010523614.1, on the reverse strand, counting down.
TTTTTCTCTTTTCTCAGATATAGTTGTAAAAGAAGTTAGCCTCACACTATGGACGTGAGATGTTATTTCTCATAACACTATTTAAACCATCATTTATCGAGATATGCTTCTACTAAGATTGAATAAACTGCATGACTATTGCACATATCCAATTCTAGCATTCGATTGTCTTACTCCTGGTGTATACTGACTAGAATCACTCCGAGGACCTATGAAGGGTGCATGATCATCCCTGCATTGATGTCTAGCATCTTCTATGACCCTACTAGAGTTCATCAACATTTTGAGGCTATGTAGAATACTATGGGCTTTCTCTCTTTCTTTGTAGAGAGACTCCCAACTCTACATCTTCTAGACACAATGAAAGCTACGTGGGTTGATTGTTACATCTACCACATTTTCCCTACTAGGGTGTCTACCGCTGATGATGTTAATTTTGAGGCTTGGTTGCATGATAATTAGAGACATAGGGCTTTTGGATCTTAAAACATTCAAAACCACATTATGTACATTAAGAAAAGCTTTTTGTATTTCATTTAGCTTAAAGAAACATTTAACAAAGATTAATTTTGTTATGCAAATGCATTTTCCTTTAGTGTTATGCTCGTCATGAATCATTTCATTTTGTACATTACATATTAATTACATGCATGTTTACCACTTTTAATAATGACACACTAGATTATTTTGTTATCCTAATTAATGCCTTTGATGTGCTAACTCTTTACTCTTTGCTTTTTATCCTTTATCCCTGGCGGTTGCTTTGCTGTTGTCCCTTTTTCTTAGTCGATATTGCTTAGTGACTTGTTAAAGTCTTCCCTAGTTGTTGATCACACTTTCTCTTCTTTTATTTTATCCATTTCCTCTTTATGTCCATATTTTTTCTTAAGCTACCCTTTTGGATTTTTGCCTTAGTGAGCTCATTTACCCTTTTTCTTTTTCTCTTTTTCCTTTTCTTATTTTTTTTTATGCTTTAACTTTTGTTTAAGTCACCCTTTCAAGTTTTTAACTTAGCAAACTCATTTATTTTTCTCACTTTCCTCACACAAGGTATCTTTTTAATCTATCCAAGTTTCCCAATTAAGTAAACTCATTACCATCCATGTTTAATGATTTCACAATGACACTTGAATAATTTGTTTGATCGTATAAGGACCCTCCTAATTTGGCTTAAAACTTTCTTTAAGATTCTAAACTTGCGGCCGCATTGCCTTCAGTATTAAATCACCCACTTTTATCGTACTCATCTTAACCCTCTTATTAAAGGTGTGTGCCATCCTTGCTTAATATAGTTGTATATGATAAATGACTTTTAACCTCTTCTCATCCAATAAAGCTAGCTGATCATATTTGTTTCTAATCCACTAATATTCAAATATCTTCATCTCAACTAATACTTGAATGGATTTCATCTCTTTTACCACTAGTAATATTGCATTCATCTCTATAACGTCACCTTTATCGACATTGTGGCAATGGCTTGATATCCCCATAATGCAAAACACAGCTTTTTCAAATAGTCCTTATAAATTTCAATGATCTTAGCCAAGATTTTATTAACATTCTTATTTATTGCCTCAATTGCATCATTTGCTTGTGGCATATAACACTTCTCTAAGATTGTCCTAACTTTAGCTTAAAAATGTATGCCATTATTTATTACAATGTGATACAACATGCCTTACTGATAAATAAGTCCCTTCTCCATGAATCTAACCATTTGCTTTGCCCCTTATTTTTTGAAAGACTCATCTTTTACCCATTTGTAAAAGTAGTTCACTGTCACCACAATGCACTTATGACCCCTTATAAATACTAGTTTAAGTTTTTCTAATCATATCAATGCCCCATGCTGCAAAAAGACAAGGCAAGGTCAAGTCCTACAGTTCTATCAGTGGCAAGTGGTTAAGGCTTTTGTGGACCTAACACTTATGACAACTCCTTGTGGTTTTGATACAATATTGCTCCGTAGTTATCCAGTAGCATCTCAACCTTATGATCTTCCTAGCAAGAACCATCTCGTTCATGTGGGGACTAAAAACCCTATATGTACCTTTTCATCACTCTACTAGCCTTTTTTTTTTTTTTGTCAAGCATCTTAAATTAACCCTATCTAGCATTCGCTTGTATGCCATACCATCATAAACCATGAACTATAATGCCAATGCTCAAATAACATCCATCTTCTTCCTTTTTGCTCCCTCAGTGTATATGTTGCTTTCTACATACCTTGACACATCATAATACCATGGGCAATTTTCCATTATCATATATGTCATCCTTTCTTTAATATAACTTATTGTTCATGATTTAAATGTGAGCAAGGGTTTCATCGACATTTTCTTAAGCCCATCCTATATAGCAATCAAGGTAGCTAAGGCATTTGCCATCATGTTCTCTTCTTACAAGAGGTGATGAAACACAATCCTCTAAAAATTCTAGCGTAACAACTTTAAATATTCCAAATATGGCCTCGATCACTCTTCCTTTAATTCTCATTCATTCGTTATCTAAGAGATGACTAGCAAAGAATGTTTAAATACTTATATTTTTCTCACCTTTATTTAAACTAGTGACTCTAACCCAAACGCACATGCTTCATACTTTTCCATATTGTTGATTACACCTAAAATCTAGCTTTTTGGCCATAAGAAATAAGCGAGTCCAAGATCACTCCTAATCTTACACCTTTCTTATTCACTGCTTCATCGATGTACATCTTTCATCCTTGGAGTTTTATTGCTTTAAGGATTTCATCAAGGAATTGAGGATAAGTGGCTACTATGCCAAATATTATACAACTTCCTGGCCGTTGATCACCTTCTTTGTTATATATTTGATATCAAACACTGTTAGAAGTATCAACCATTTTGCTAGCTTTCTGATAGGGATTGGTCTTCATATAAGTATTTAACTAAATCTAATTTTGACACAACCTTGATTGAGTATGACTAGAAATAATGTTATAACTTCCCTATCGCCTGGAACATTTTTAGACGCGTCTTCTGAATCTGGTTGTACTTTTTCTTTGTAAGGTAGTAGGTTCTTAATAAGGTAATACATAGCATGTGCATTCATTTTGCCATCCTCTTATGCCAGCATTGCCCCCACATATCTCTTTTATGTAATTAAGTATAAGATCAAATGTTTGCTCAACTTTGGCAGTCTTAGTACTAGTGGATTAGACACATACTATTTTATCCTTTTAAAGGCTTTCTAGTACCACTCATTCCATACAACTAGCTAATCTTTTCTCGATATTGTGAAGATTAGCTTGTAGATTGGAGTAAGTTTAACTAGGAATTGTTGATGTGTTGGAGGTGCCCTAGTAACCCTCAGACCTCCTTTTCTATCTTTGGTGCAGACATGTCTTGTATGGCCTTTACTTTATTCATATATATCTCAATTCCCTTGTCACTTACTATATGACCTAGGAATTTATTTGAAGTAACCTTAAACACACACTTCTTTGGGTTGAGCCTAAGGTCATATTTGATAAACCCTTTGTAAGAATTTCTCTAAGGCTTTAAAATGTCCTTCTTGAGTTTTTAACTTTACCATCATATTATTGATGTATACCTCCATCTCATTGTGTATCAAGTCACAAAATGGCATAGTTACCATATATTTATAAGTTGTTTCGATGTTCTTCAACCTAAATGGCATTACTTGACAACAATAAGTATCCTATTAGATGATGAAAATGGTCTTCACTTTATCTATAATTGTCATGAGAATTTGATTATAGCCAAAGAATTCATCCATGAATGAATACATGATGTAAGTTGTTACGATATTAACTAAGACATCAATATGAGACAAAGAAAAGTCATCCTTAGGTTATATCTTGTTCATATATTGATAATCTACACACATCCTGACCTGTCCATCTTTCTTAGGTACTAGCCCTATGTTGGCTAGCCATTTGGGGAGTCAACCACTTTTAAGAACTTAGCCTTCAACTATTTCACCACTTCCTCCTTCACTAACGACACTGATTCTAGCCTCATTCACCTAAGCTTTTATTTCACTAGTCTCATGTACTGGTAGGTAGAAATTTTATGCTAAGTTATTCATCAATTGACCCTCTGACATGCCTTCATAAGTCCATACAAAGACCATCTGATATTTTCTCAATAACTGTTTAAATTTTATTCATTTTTCTAACATGATATCACTGGCAAGTAATAAGATTTTTGGATTTTCTTGTATAACAAGAATAAATTTCTTAGTATGCAGAATATTAATATTAAATATGCTTATGAAATAATGCATGTCATGCATAATACTATTAGGAAAAGACATCACATAAGTAAGCAAACTCATCATTCATTGTCATACACTCTTAAAAAAATACATGATCATCTTCAAATAGGCTAGAGACAAGAACATTAAAAATATTAAGGATTGGGGTCTCTTTAGGAGGTACTACTAGGGTCTCTTCAATAACAGGCTTATTTTGATTCTTTTTTCTTCACCCACTTTCTCATTAACTAGTTTGAGGGTAGCCTTTGAACTATGAGCCAACTACTCAGATTTAACCTTAATTTCTTCCTTAGTTTTGATCAGTGCCTAGCTCAATTTTTAAAAAGTTCTCCTATAGTGTCATTCCATCTGACTTTGCTTCATTAGTCTCTAACAACTACCTCTATGCTCCCTTACTTCCCATATATTCAATGGAGTTGATAATCACACTCTCAATGTCTACCAAATTATTCCCCACATATATCCCATCAGCATAGTTACTTAGCTTACTCAATCCCCATTCTAGATTATCATAAGGCGCAACTGGCTCAACCTGTTTCTTCCTAACTAACTCATTTGTCTCCCATACTTACTAGTTTGATAAGAACTATTAAAACAATTGGCCCCACTCTTCCTTAGGAATCCTCTTCTAATCTTTCTATAGCTAACTAATTTACATCCCATACAAGACTACTAAGGGATCCTCTTCTTCATTTTCCTCATCCTTTATAACCTCATTGTCTTTCCTCTTCTTCTTACCCTTAAGGCCTTTTTCTTATTTGGATAAGTCTCAATAATTCCAACACCGTGACTCCACATCTTGGACTTACATTTTTTCGAATGCCTTCTATAGACCATCAATCAACTTAGTTTTAACTATTCTCCCTATGTTTCCTTAGTTACTTCTCATTTTTATATAAAGAAATCTGATAATGGGTTGCAAAGATCTTTATTCACCATATTTCATAGTCCCTATCATAACCCAAACTAGCTCTAGTAATTTGTGTGGGGATGTTTGGAAGTTTGATCACACCTGAAGCATGTTTGCCTAATACCTATCCTAAAAGGCAATTTATGCCCTTCATAATTCGAATCACTTTTAGATCTACCTAGTTATCTATGACTCTAGCAACTTGGAAATCCACTTAGGTAAGGAACTGTTATACTCAAAATAGATTCCGCCTCTCCCACTTCAACCCAAATGGTAACAATCTCCCTTTTGTATGGAATTTTTGCCTCTCGTGTAAAGTGGATGACACTTCTCCTAGAGGATGGTACCACAACCTTCTTAACAATAATGACAAAGTTATGGGTATATCTAACACAATGAACTCCACCATCACTTCCACAATGAAATAGATTGGGAAGAAATAATATGCAAGATAATCAATATCCATAATCATAACATCCATTTAATAAATTAAAGACACATAATAAAAATGCATTACAAAGAGACAATCGAAAATTAAGTAATAAGAAATGTAATATTCATTAAAAAGAGATAGAAATTGCTTGATCAATACAAATTATTTGGCTTGACTATAGAAATCAAAATGAAATAAAGGAAAAAGACTAATCACTTACATCATCCCAATCTTAGGGATAACATTATGCAATCCATAAATGTTTTTGAATTTTTATGATGTCATTATCAAATGACCTAGGATACCAAACTTCTTCAAAACTTTATCCATCTTTTGGCCAAGATAAGCTAAAGTGATATATGTGGAAGGTTGAAAAGGTTGAGTTGAAGGTTCCTCTTGAATCGAAACATCCTCACTTGGTCATTCATGGAAGGTCATCATTGACCTTTTCTTAGTCATTGTCTCTTATTGTGCCTTAACCTTATACTCCCAAAGGATATAATCATACGTGTTTGGTTTAATGCATTTAGTAGTAACCATATAATTTAGGTTTATGAGATTGTTTCCAAAGGGGTAAAAGGCCTTAAAAAAAGTCTTTGTTGGTAAGGGACAAGACTCCTACATGCTTGGTAATGGAAGTGATATGAGAAGAAAGATAGATTTTTCCATATTTTGATTTGGTTAGATGAGTGAATTAATCCACCAAGTATTTTAAGGTTTTGATGGGTTATCCTTTAAGAAGACCAAATAGGAAAAAAAAATCTTTTTAACTCACCTTTCCTTGCCATCTCTTTTAGCATTGATTAAGAAGATGACAATTCGATGTAGGACCTAAATAGATAGAAACTTTTTATCTTGGCAAGTGAACCCTTCACATCATGCCTTGACTCAATTAAAATCTCTTACCAAAATTAGTTTTAGTTCATGGGGAGATCTGTAACGTTCCAAGCTCTTTTCTTTTATAATCTAAAAAGGTCGCAACCTCTTCTAGTCTTAAGCCATATTGTTCACCAAAGAATCTAAATGAGATTCCATAGGAACTTAGTATAGTGTTTAATTTCCACTTTATCTCAATTATTGCTAAAAAAAATTTTAGTGAGCTCTTCATAACCTTCTTGCTCCATAATAATGAATTTGTGCCATTATAAGTTATGGAATCCTTAATTGGTGTCTTTGAGTCTCAAGGCTTCAAGGGTCGATAGGCTAGGAATTTGGTTAGATACAATTGCCTTATTCTTGATAAGGTTGTACTTTTTCTTCTCTTCTTCAATTATGTTTTTCATTAAGTCTAAACGACTTGGTTGAAGGGCTTGAAAGGTTTGGAGGGCTTTCCGTTTATCCTCTCTTGAGAGTCTAGGTTTTAGTGCCATTGAGTGTATAAGAAAAGCTAAAGAAAAGAAGAAGAAAATATGAAGAGAATGTGAGAAATAGAGTGTTAAAGGCTTATAAAAGGATCAGAAAGGTAGAAAAAAATGAAATTGGGAGCTTAAGAAGGGTTAAATAGGCATGGATGATAGATAAAAGGTCAAGAAATCATTTAAAGCATAATTGGGTTGCTAATTTTTTCAATCGATTTCGAAAGTCATGGGCCTGACTTCTTTATAACGATCATTATTTTTGAAATTATGTCTAATGGTCACTAGTAACACAAAGGTCATGGATGCATCTTTATCTAATGGTAAAAAATTTTAGATATTGTAGGCACAAATCATTGCTTGTGATTGCAATTTTTGAAATTACGCCTAATGGCTACAAAATTTAAGAATCGCAACCACTAAAGACCTTTCATGGTCACAATTTCTAGGTCAGGTTAAAAAAAGATGAAAAAACACATGTTTGTAGTTGTCCTTTTACTGTATGATCAAATTGATGTATAAACACAAAGAAAATCATATGTATTAAGATTAATCATTCACTTCTCACACAATTTACACAAATTATATTAATTAAGTAAATCATTAAGCACAACATGTATATATAGCAACCATAATATAAACATCAATCAAAGAGGATCAAATGTAAACTTTAAGAACATTTGAACTCAAAGAGCTCCCATCAAGCATCCCTAATTCCCTTTTAATGAAATTCAATCTCTCCTCATTAAGGGAATTTTCAAATATATCAACCAATTGGTTAATTGTATCAATAAATTCTAATACAACATCACCATTTTACACATGATCAGTTAAAAATTGATGCCTATTATTATGTACTTACTCCTATAGTATAAGGTAGGATTATTTAAAAGATTAATAACACTTGTTTTTTTGCATTTGATGGGAATGTGATCAACCACTTTGCCATAGTCCTTAAGTTGTTGTTTAATCCAAAGTAGTTGAACGCAACAACCTCCTCTTACAACATTTTTTGCTTTGATAGTGGACTAGACAATCAATACTAGCTTTTTGCTAAACCATGAAACTAATCAATCACCTATGAATTGGCAAGTTTCAGAAGTACTCTTCCTATCTAATAAACTATCAACATAATTTTCATAATCCTACTATATTAAATGATGTGTCCTTAGGATACCACAACCCTAAGTATATTGTGCCATGCAAATATTTTAAAACCCAAATCCTATGATGGCATGTAAATGAGACTCTATAAGACATGATTGAAATCTTACACACAAATAAACATTATACATTATATTGAGTTTAGAAGCGATTAAGTAGAAAAGAGAATCAATCATACCTTAATACTTTTTCTTATCAATAAGCTCACCCTTTTGATCCTTATCAAGTTTAGATAATGTGCTCATGGGGGTCCTTACATCTTTACAACCATTTATCCTAAAATTCTTTAAAAGCTCATTGGCATATTTGGATTGGTTGATGAAGATTCCATCTTTGTATTACTTGATTTGTAATCCTAAGGAAAACTTGAGCTCTCCCATCATGCTCATCTCAAATTTCCTAGTCATATAATTTGAAAATCTTCACAAAGATTCTCATTAGTAGCCTTAATAATGATATCATCAATGTAAATTTTATCAATTAAAATGTCATGTTTGTTCTTTTTGAAAAAAAAAAGTATTATGTTAACATTTCCTTTTGAAAATATGTTTTATGAAGGAATGAACTGAGCCTTTCATACTAAACTCTAGAAGCTTGTTTCGATTAATATAAGGCTTTAGTAGTTTGAAAATATTTTGTTGGAAATACATGATGTTTAAAACCAAAAGGTTGTTTAATATAAACTTCCTTCTTAATGAAACCATTTAAAAATGTACTTTAACATGCATTTGAAATAATTTAAAGTTCATGTGATAGGTATATTCCTTAAATTGTCAATCTAAGGGATAAACTGAGGTTCTCTCAATATCTTTCTTTCTAAAATATCCCTTTGACCCACCTTAAACAAGTATAAAACTTGCCAAAGACCATAAGTAAATGGTAATCAAGTAATATAGTACATAAGTGTATATGAATATCATCTCATATAGACACAGGCTATTCGTATTAAAACATGATGATTCTATTTTTACTTGGAAAATAAATACATGAGATATTATCTAAACTATGAATGCAATTGAAATAAACTAAACTAACAATTCAATGGCAAAAAGATAAGAAATTGAGAAAGAAAACCTTATGATAAAACATATAGGACACTTGATCTCACCGATGGAAAATCATGAAATCATTACTCATTCAATATTGTGTTCAATTAAGTGTTGCAACTATCAATTGTCTCTATAGTGATAAAGTCCACTCTTTCGAGTAGTCACTTAACTTTGTAATTATATTTCATAGATCCAACTCTCAATATGAACTACAAATAAATCATTCATTTAGATCTAGCAATCCCTTAAATGATAGCAATAGGTTGAGTGGGTATCTCTACTCATCAATTAAACTAAGGGGAGTGGTTATAAGTATATTTCAATTTATGATTCTAAGAATATTTCAATTTACATTCTCTCGATCTATAAATGAAACACAAATAATGTAATTGGTGGCCAAGCAATCATAGGAATTAAGCACAAGAATCATTCACTTGAAAAGAACAAAATCCCAACATAATCATTAAAATCATAAATTAATCGATCATCATCCATGGCTACATCAGGGTCCTAGATTAAAGATCTTGCCTAACATAGTAACAAAACAAGGCAAATCCAAAAACCATAGCATTATCTTCAACAAAGGAAATAAGAATAAAGAGAAGGAAAGATGAAATCTGCTAAATATCTTAATGAGTCTCTCTTGTTCTTCTTCATTGATCAAGTGGTCTTTAGCACTGCTGCAATTAATCTTGCATTGTAGCTTATTTTTCCTTATTTCCTTCCTTCAAAATGCCTTTTTTGAGTGTTCAAAAGATTTCTTTCTCTTTAGAAAACCTTAAATGTTAGCTTTAAATACCCTTTCAAAAGAGCTAAAATGTAGCTTTCAAATCATATAGGTCATTGTCGTAGGTGTGATAGCTAATGCACCTTAAGGAAAGTCATAATCACACGCACAACAAAAGGCTACATTCCTTAGTTGTTCAAATATTCAGTCATTCTTTAAAGTTTCCATCTTTACTTAATTTGGCCTTAATTTCCTTCAAACTTTTTAAAGTATGTACAAAAACATCTAAATGTGATAAATAACACAAACTAAGTGAAAATAACTTAATTTAAACATAAATTAATGTCAAATCAAGCTCAAATCTCATTAAATAATTATGAACAAATTAAGCCTAACATATATGCAAGTAAGATCATGATAGCCTTTAATCTTGTTATAAGGGTAAACTTTTAATCATAGTCAATGTCTTCCTCTTGGTTGTACTCTTTGGCAACCAATCTATCTTTATTCATAGTGGTGAAAGCTTGCTCATCTAACTTGTGTCTATATGCCCACTTACATCTAACCATGAGATCATCTTTAGATCTAGAAACAAGTTCCTAAACTTTATTTCTCTCAAATTGGTTGAGCTCCTTTTACATAGCAATCAACCAACACTAATCATTAAGAGCCTCATCAATAGTCCTTAATCAATTTGATAAACAAATGCAAGATTATTATTTAAGGCCTTAAATTGAGATATAGTACTTACACCCATGTCTCTCTTATGAAAACTTTTTTAGGATGGTTCTTTAGATAGGTCTTGGGGTTGATCTTATAACATCTTAATTTTCATTCATTAGCAATCTCACATGAAATAGGCATCACATAAAAAATTTATAACCCCATATGAACATATACATTGCATAAATGATCATTGTAATATATGCATTTGATAATCATGATAATAACACTTGCACCATTGCATTTGGGGCACTTTGTTGGACTAAGTTGGTCAAACCTAAATCAAAAGCCTCTTTTGATCTTGACAATGAAGATTGATAAGTACTAATGTCTTGTAATGTCTTGTTTATGTGTTGTTTTTGCAGTTTTGAGTTAGGTTTGCATTGGAAGTTAGATGAAAGTCTAAATCTCTAGCATTGAGTAAGGCATACAAATTCAAGGTCAGGATCTTCTAAATCGCGACTGCAACCTTGCAATAAGGACGGATGAACTTGGACCAGATGAATTTATGGAGGAAATCATAGACGCGATCCAACCAATGAGAGATTCACAGTGGTGTTCGCATCTTGAGTCGCAACTGTGAATTTTATAACTAAATAGAGGGAATCAAGTCTGTAACCATAACATGATAAATGTCTAAGATGACCATTGGGATATCAAAATTCATAAGGGCAAATAACTTGTCGCAACCGCGACTCATGAGAGTTATTTCTCCTCACAAAACATAAGAATTTGTGGTCCCTATCACGCCTAAAAAGGATCACAAATGCGATCGTGACTTTTGGTTAGTTAATCAAACACGATGACTATATTTCTTGGAACACCAATAGAAGCATGCCACGTGGACTAGCTATTAGACACAAAATAGGGCTCTCTACCATAATTTCGGTCTTTCGAGTGCAAATTGGAAATTCATAACCACAAAATGTCAGTCACGACCACAAAAATCAATCTAATAGACATTTAATGCAAAATCTGCCTAGCTTTCCTTAGAAACTTAGGCATAGTTTGTCAATAATGTCTCTTTAGTGGTAGTTGCCTATAAATACTCTACCAAACATACACGATTGCAAGAGAATTTCATTAATTGTAGCCAAACTCTTACAAATTTACTTCACAACTTCTTATTCTTTGATTGTGAGTTATTGTTGTTGAGTGTAAGCATTAAACAATGTAATTAGGTTGAGAGTTAGCCAAGCTATCAAAACTCTTATAATAGGATAAAGTGTGAGCCTTTGTAAAACACTTGAGTGAGGTTTTGTGTGAACCTTGAAACATAAATTATAGGGTTGTATGTGAGTCATCAAAGCACATTGTATAAGTTTGGTGTGAGCTTGGAAACACCATCTTTGGTTGAGTAAAACACCCAATTGTAAAGAATTGAGGAGTGGACGTAGGGTTTGTTAACACCTGAACCACTATAAACATTATATGTTCTTTCTTTCTACTTTTTTCTAATCTCTAACACCCCATCTTCACTCCAAGTTTTTTAGTTTCCCATCAATTCATCCTGCCTTTTTGGTGCTCAAAGGGTCAACAAGTATTATTAGAGCCAAGTCTTATTTCAAGCCTTAATTGCGTGAGAAAAGATCAATGACATAATAAGGAATCCATACCCATTTCAAGCCATATTTTGATGGATCCGACTATACTCATTAAAAGTATAGGATAGAGATAAAATTGGATAGTGATGTGGTGGACCTTTGGGACATCATAACAAAAGAGTGGAAGCCAACTACTAAGGTGGTTAATAGAAGTGAAGAATTGATCCCAAAAGAATAATAGGTTGAAACTCACAGGAGATCTAATGGAAAGAGCCAGAGGGCTATGGCAATCCTTCTTAGTTCTTTATTAATAGAAGAATAGGAAGGGTCCAACATTGCCTCACAACCCATGAGATATAAAAGGCCTTGGAAAACTACCATGAAAGCACTATATTGCTGAAGTCCAACATAATAGAGATGTATGTGACTAAATAGGAGTTGTTTATGATGAAAGAGAATGAAAGCATCATAAACATGATGAATAGACTCATTTTGATTGTCACATACATGAAGAAATTCGAAAGGATTCTCACTAATCATGAGAGAAACTCAAAAATTCTTTAATTGTTACCTCTTGAAAAATTTGGTGCCAGAGTTTGCACTATCCAATAGTCAAATCCAGAGATTGGGAAGGTGCAAACTGATGTTCCTATATGCAAGCTTCTAACTCATAAGCTAGCCTTGACGAAGGATGAAGAGATGAAGAAAATGAGAGGGAAGGATACAAAATAGACAAAGCGAAAAAAAAAAAGACCTTGGCTCTCAAATCGTCATCCAAAGAAAAGGAATTAGAGGTTGATTCAAGTGAGGAAGATAATGATAAAAAAGAGGAGGAGTTGGCCATGCTTTCTAGAAGAACAAAGGAACTGATAAGGAGAAGAAAACATAGAAAAAACTTCAAGAAAGGAACTCTAAACCTTAAGGAAAGTGAGGTTATATGCTATGAGCGTGGCAAATAAGACTACATCATGTATGACCGCCCCAAATTACAGAAGAAGAAGAAAGGGGACAAGGAGAAGAGGAAAAGCTTCAGAGCAACTTGGGATGACAACTCAAGTGAAGAGGATGAAGAGGAGGAAGTTACAAATTTGCGCTTCATGGCACAAGATCACTCTTCAAATGAGGTAAGTTCTTCACCTCATTCTTATAAAAATTGTGATGAATTAGGTGATGTAGATGATGAGCTCTTAATAGCTCTTACTTTGAGATGTGACAAATATAAGTCATAGATGAAAACTTATAAGAAAAAAAATGCTCAAAGCTAGAGGATGAATTTAAATCCTTAAATGATATTGTAAGTGAATTGAGGACTTCTAATGAAGAACTCAAGAAATCTGTTGAGAATCTCTCTAAGTCTTCATCTTCTCTACATTCCTTAAGAAAGGAAAATGATACCTTGAAAGGAAAGGTAATTAAGCATAGAAATTCCATTTCTAAGTTTCATAAAAAGAAGGAAGCTTTAGATACATTAATTATATCTCAAAGACTCTCATTAGTTAGATATGGTCTTAGCTTCAATGGAGCCTCCTCATCATCCAATCCCCCTCTCATAACCTTCATTAGAGCTTCAACACCTCAAACATCTAGAATTGAAGTAGTTGGAAGGAAAAGTGTTTAAAACACTAAGCCACCATTACCTAAGGGCAAAGGGAAGACACATCAAGACTCAAAGCCTATGCCAAAAAGGGCTAACCATGCACACATTTACACCAAGAAACATGCTTACCCTAATACACATAAAAAGTTCACTTCTGCACCTAACCATTCATACTCATGCTCACACTCACATTAACATGGTATGAAAAATAACCCTACTCATACCAAAGCCATATATAGGAGGAAGACTCACAAGTCTAAACTTCGATGTCATTATTGCATGAAGTTTGGTTATATTAACATTCATTATTATATTAGGAAGGCTCACCTCAAATTAGAGGACCCTTCTAGGCTTAATCCCCTAGGACCCGAGTATGCTTGGGTACCTAAACAAAAATGATTTATTTATGTTGTGTATGATTGTTTGGCAACCACCAATGAAGTGAATGATTGGCTTGTGGATAGTGGATGCTCAAAGCACATGATGGGCAACAAGAAGCTATTCATGGCCATAAAAGAGATGGAAGGTGGCAATATCACTTTTCAAAATAATTCCAAGTATAAGGTAATTGACATTGGAACTATTGGTAAGAATGGTTGTTCTTTCATTGATGATGTTTTCCTGTACATGGTTTACAACATAATTTGCTTAGTGTAAGTCAATTATGTGATAAGGGTAACAAAGTCACCTTTGACCCTAGAGAATGTTGAGTTACCACCTTAGTGGATAAAAAGGTAGTCTTCAAGGGTGAAAGGAAAGGCATACCTACCTAATAGACTTAGACAACTTGGCTAACTAATCTTTCAACTGTCTTGTGTCACTTAACAATGAAGCTTGATTTTGGCAAAGAAGACTTGGACGTGCTAACATGGAGCTTTTACAAAGCCTATCAAAAGGAAAGCTAGTGGAAGGTTTTCCCAAGTTAAAGTTCTCAAAAGACAAGACATGTGGACCATGCTAAATGAGAAAGCAATATCTATCCTCTTTCAAAGTAAATAATGTTATAAGTACAACTAGACCTCTTCAACTTGTCCACATAGACTTGATTGGACCCACTAGGAGTGCTAGTTTAGGTGGAAAATTTTACGCACTTGTCTTAGTTGATTATTACTTTAGATTTACTTAGGTATCCTTTGTAGCTTATAAGCATGACACCTTTGATGCTTTTAAAAGTTTTTCCAAAAGAGTTCAAAATGAAAAGGGTTACTTCATTTCTTCTATAAGGAGTGACCATGTAAAAGAATTTCAAAATGAATCTTTTGAATCTTATTTCTTAGAGAATGAGATTTTTCATAACTTTTCACTCCTAGAACACTATAACAAAATGGTATTATAGAGAGGAAAAATAGAACACTAATAGAGATGGCTAGAACTATTCTTAATGAGCATTCATTGCCTAATTACTTTTGGGGTGAAGCTATCAATACTTCGTGTTACATTACAAATCATATTTTCAAAAGACCTATTCTTAATAAAACTTCTTATGAGCTTTGGAATGGTAGAAAGCCTAAGTTGTCATACCTAAGAGTGTTTAGATGCAAGTGCTACATCTCAAATACAAAGAATAATCTTGGAAATTTTGATTCAAAAACAAATAAAGGTATTTTCCTAGGATATTCCACCTCTAGCAAAGCCTATAAAGTTTTCAATAAGAGTACTATGGTTGTTAAAGAGTCTATAAATATTGTGTTTGATAAATCTAGTAAACTTGATCTTGAAAAAGGTCTTTTATTGATAATCTTATAGGTGACTTTAAAAAATTAGAGTTGGAATCATCAACAAGAGAGATGGCTAAAGACCATAATGAAGGTAAGTCATCAAGAGAAGAAAAGGAACCTTAACATCAATAAGTGGAAATCCCAAGTCAAGATCTTTCTAAGGATTAGAGATTCTTCAAGCATCAACCAAAAGATCTAATCTTTGGTGATACCTCTGAGGGTGTAAGTACTAGATCTCAACTCAATTCTTTAGATCATAATCTTGCATTTATTTCTCAATTTGAGCCAAAATCTATTGATGAGGCTCTTGATAATGAGAGTTGGGTAATTGCTATGCAAGAGGAACTCAATCAATTTGAGAGAAACAATATATAGGAACTTGTTCCTAGGCCTAAGGAGCACCCTATTGTAGGATGCAATTGGTTGTTTAGGAATAAGTTAGATGAATAAGGCATCATTACTAGAAACAAGGCTAGATTAGTTGTTAAGGGGTACAACCAAGAGGAAAGCATTGATTATGATGAAACCTGTGCCCCCATAGTAAGAGTAGAGGCCACTAGGATTCTTTTAGCATATGCATATCCATAAGGAACACCCTATTGTATGATGCAAGTGGGTGTTTAGGAATAAGTTGGATGAGAAAGATATCATTACCAGAAACATGGCTAGATTAGTTGCTAAGGAGTACAACCAAAAGGAAGACATTGATTATGATGAAACCTATGCCCCCATAGAAAGATTAGAGGCCATTAGGATTCTTTTAGCATATGCATGTCACATGAATTTCAAACTTTTCTAGATGGATGTTAAAAGTGCTTTTTTAAATGGTCTCATTGAGGAGGAAGTTTATGTTGAACAACCTCCTAGTTTTGAATCAACCTCTTGGTTTTGAACCTTATATCGTTCCAAATCATGTTTTTAAGTTAAATAGAGCCTTGTATGGTTTTAAAACAAGCTCCAAGAGCTTGGTACGAAAGGCTTAGTTCATTTCTTTTGCAAAATAATTTTGAAAAAGGGAAGGTTGATACAACATTGTTTGTTAAAGGCACAATCATGACACACTCATTATGCAAATATAAGTTGATGATATTATATTTGGTGCTACTAATAAATCTCTTTGTAAGGATTTTGCTAAGTGTATGACTAAGGAATTTGAGATGAGCATGATGGGAGAGTTTAAGTTCTTTCTTGGACTACAAATAAAGCAAATCAAAGAAAGGATTTTCATCAACCAAGTCAAGTACATAAGGGATATATTCAAGAAATTTCGCATGGAAGAATATAAAGTACTAAAGACACCAATATGTGCTACCATCAAACTTGACAAGGATGAATTGGGTAAGTTTATTGATGAGAAAAGATATCGAGGTATGATTAGCTCTCTACTCTATCTCACTGCCTCTAAACCTGATATCATATTTAATGTATGCATGTATGCTAGATTTCAGTCTTTCCCTAAAGAATCACATTTTAATGTTGTGAAAAGGATTTTTAAATATTTACATGGCACATTGCATTTAGGTTTATGGTATCCTAGAAATTCATCCTTTAGCCTTATAGGATATTCGAATGTGGATTATGCATGCAGTTTACTCGATAGAAAGAGCACTTCTAGAACTTGTCAATTCATAGGAGAATTTTAGTATCTTGGTTCAATAAGAAGCAAAATGCTTAGTGTCTTGGTTCATTAAGAAGCAAGTTTTGGTTGCCTTATCCACCGCCAAAGCAAAATAGATGGTTGTGGGTTGTTGTTGCAGTCAAGTTCTTTAAATGAAACAATAATTAAAGGACTAAGGTGAAGTTATTGATCACATTCCCATCAAATATGACAACACTAGTGTAACAAATCTTTCAAAGAATCCCATCCAACACTCTAGGAATAAGCACATTGACATTAGGCATCATTTTTTTAGAGATCATGTCCAAAATGGTGATGTAGTATTGGAATTTATAGACATTAATCATCAATTTGCAAATATTTTCACTAAACCTCTTAATAAATAAAGGATGAACTTCATTAAGAGAGAGTTGGGAATGCTTGATGGAAGCTCCTTAGAGTGAAAATTGGATCTTTTAGAATGTTTTTTGTTTGGTGCATATTTTTGAATAAGTGATTATTATATTTGATGAAGGTGTAGTATACTTCTTTGGATGTTTTAATTCTTTATGTAAATGTGCTTCTTTATGTCAATTTGCATGAATTAAACATTAATATATTAAGTGGGTCACAACTTAGAAGGTTAAATCTTATCTCTTCATGTTTTGTTTTCTTGCCTCGTAATTTGCGATTGCTACTTCTTTTTCATGGTCACAAATTACAAGCACTTATCAATCCTTTTGTGTCCTATCATTTCGCGATCGCTATTTCCATTCTCCACCTCAAATTTTTTCATAATTCAAAAGTTTTGACAGTTGGCTGTCGATTTTCTAGGAATTTTTATCTATTACTCAGATTTTTTGTAATTAGTGATTTCGACTTATAGTTCACTATCACGAATTAAAGTCACTGCCAAACATTAACTAATTTGACTACCAACTAATGGCACCCCCTCATTAAATGCAAATTTGACTATTTGTTACTGTTTTTGCACCTATTCTCTATCCATTTAAACCCTTGTAATAGTATTCTAGCTCACATTTACATAATCTTTTCATCTCTCCTCATTCTTCTGCCTCAAACCTTCTTCAAATCCTCTCTCATCTCAAATGGCTCCCAAGAAGGATTCCAGAGCAGAAAAAGGGAAGGGAATAGCTCAATCCTCTAGTCCTTATACCCTTCATTTGATGAAAAGGAACACAAAGGAAGAAAAAGATCAATACAAAGCCAATTCTTTGAAAATCATCCAACCCGAAAAGATTCTCTCAAGCTTTCTCCTTGAATCCCTTAGAATCATGGATGAAATCCATGCCTACCTTTCTAATCTAGGTTGCAATGCGTTCATCTTCAGAGATGAACCTGACTATGAAGAAATCATTAGGGAATTCATATGCACAGTTACTTTGAGCCGAAGAGCAGAATCTCGCATAAGTCAGTAGGGGTTAATTTTCAAGGCTTTTAGGGATCCTTTTTTTATTACTTTTAACCAACTTTCCAACCTCTTCAATCTTCAAATGGGAGATGAGATTCCTTTCATCATCTCTACACTTAATAGCATATACCTAGAGTTTTAGTCCAAGATACCGATCGAAACCAAACATAACCTAAAAACCTCCTTAGCCAAATATATTTGGACCCTTCCTAATTGGCTTCATCATCGTATCATCACCTTCTCTATCAATGCAAGAGGTGATGATAATGAGAAGGTCTCTTAAAAGGACCTAGCCTTCCTTTTCTACTTAACCAAGAATATGCCTATCTAAACTGGCCAATACCTTATGGATCAATTGATTCACATGAGCACCAAGCCAAAAAGTCAATTTCTTCTACTCTCTTATGTCACTACAATTTGTCGATAAGTGGAAACACTTAATGAGGAAAATGAGAAATTCCTCACCAAGAAGTACTTGCCATCCCATAACTTTCTTGACTTGCCCTACCTTATAAATGAAAAGGCCATACATTTTGATTCCTATACATACACCTTTGGTTCATTTGGACCTAAGAAGCTAGAAAATTCTCAAGCCTCAAAGAGGAAGAGGCTTGTCATAAATGAGGGTGCTCAATCAATTCCACTCCCCAACCTAAGCCCAAAACCAAATCCATTGCAATCACTTTCTCCTTAATTAATAAGAAACTAGACAAAGTTATGAAAATGATCAAGAGAAGATTTTTACTTTCCCACCTCCATAGTGATTTGGTGGATTTTCAAGAAAAGGTAGGTGCTACTCCTTGCCACCTCCCTGATTTTGAGGATTTGGAGGACACTCATGAAGAAGAAGATGATCAAGAAGTAGAGGAAGGTGATGAAACATGATGAAGAGGTGCAGATGAAGAAATTGTTAACTCTAGAGATGATAACAACTCTCCAATATTCTAGATTTTCTTAGGCTTTTAGTATTTTTCTTTTGTTTCTCTTATAAGTGTGTGATCCTATAGTTTTCTATGAATAAAAGTATTGATTCCTTTGCAATTGTTGCTTCATATACTTACTTATCATGTATGATTGCTCTATACTTGTTTCATATACTTGTTTATCATATGTGATTGTTCTATCTCAATTTATGCTTCATATATTTGTCACCTATGCACTTTTACTTCAATTTTTAAGTTAATTATCTTTTTGATCTTGCCAAAGGGGGAGACAAATACTAGTAAAAGAACTTTCATGATATATTATCAAGGGAAGTATAAGTTAAGAGAAAGCAATAGGAACAATCTAATTCAAATATACATCATATACTGTAAAGACCATTTTCATTTACAAATCATGGAATTCATGTCTAAAAATACATATGCACAAAGGTTTATTCATCAAACATACATAATCCAACATGTATTTAATGTACATATATGTTAACTAATGTTCAAGGCTAATGACCATAAACTAGTTCCTATCTAGTTATATGTACATGACAGAAGGAGAGAGAGAGTTGGAATTCAACCGATGACCTATGGTCCATATATCTTTATGCAAAACTCTATGCACTAAAGTATCTAAATCCTATGCTTCAGTATCTGAAAAACATAATTATGATTTAGTGAGTCGTGACTCAATGAATAAAAATAATAATTAGATTATTATGGCATAACCAACAATCAAATATCATCAAGATACATTACAAGTATAAGAATTGACTATGCAAGTGCACATGCAATAGATTGATTTTTGTCGTGACCTTGCAAGGCAAACACTGTTCCCAGGAATTCATATAATTCAAGTGACATTTGATTTTACTAGCCAACATATAACAAGTAAATCATTTGATTAATAACATATGCCAATAGGACATATTGGTCCTTTTTTCTAAGTGATTTGTAGGTGTTTGACAAACCGATCACATCCTTTTAGTTCCATATGCAAGTGTTCATTCACAACGATATACCAAGTAATCGTTAAGAGTATATAATTCTCACTTGACTTGTATTCACATGTAAAATGTAACAATTCAATCACATATGCATGCAATAGAACATAATCATATCATCAAATTATCACACATACACATTAGAATCTAATTATGGTTTTTACTCACCTTTTAATGTGACCAACCTTTATGTTAGGTTTGGTTCTCTCTCTAGGGCTTCTTCAAAGTGTTGAGATCCTAACATTTGATACATACATGATTATAAGTATGTCAAAATGATTATGAATGCTTGGTATGCAACTATGACATGATCCATGCAAGTGGACCTAGTGTTTATGCATATTTTCCTTATATGGCAACCTGACCTTGCTACACTCTCATAGTAATAACTCTAGATATACTTATTCAAATGACTTGATTCTTTTTTTTAAATAAACAAGATACATAATGATACAACATAGTTAAATTTTAAGTTAATATAAGATATAGAAAATGTGGCAAATTTTTGAATTTTGCCCTATTTCAATCTCAACTCAGTTTAATTAGGCCTTACAATCTTGGGCATATCTAAAATTGTACAAAACCAATTACAAAACTAATTTATCAAAAGTTACAAAACATATAATGGAACATTTTTCATGTCCTACTAATTATCTAATTCAGTATATAAAGTCACCAAAACAAATGACCAATCTCAGGGTGAGCAGGTTTTCAACATGTTGACAATTAGTCATGATGAAGGTGCAATATCTCAACAACCACGTTAAATTTGTCAAAAATATTTTACAAGAATGTATATCAGACATAAATATACAACTTTTAAGTTTGTCATATTATCAAATTCCTAATCTATGGTTATCAAATTCTTGGAAAACATAATTAAAAGACATATGAGGTTTCATTGGGTTTAGGGTTAGTCACAATCAATGAGCCATATTTCTTTCCACATAACAAGTCAAACAAAAATTATTTATAGGTATTTAGAGGGGATATAATCCTACAAATTTCATGTTTTGTACTTTGTCTAAATCAGCATATAAAGTCATCAAAATATATGAAAACAAAAAGACTAAGATGATTTCAGTTGGTTATGAACTACCCCTGATGAAGGAGCCATATCTCCTTATGCACACCAAATTAAGCAAAAATATTATACTTGAATTTAGATTGGGCATAAAGCTACAACTTTCATATTTTTAACTTTCCATAATTTCTCTTTCAGGGTTATGAAATCGTGGGTACAAAATTCTGCTCTAACAATAAAACCAACATAATCGACTCTTATTTCTCTTGAATTTCAACTTCCATGCATGTGCATTACCTGAAATACTCCATAATTTTTACTAACCATGCATGATTAACATGTCATGAGAGATTAATTTCATGTGGGAAGAAGATAAATTAACTTACCTATTTTCCCAAAACCAGAAAAGCTTAGGATTCCTTCCTAGGTAGCTCACTCTTCTCACTCTCCTTCTTCTTATTTTCTTTCTTTCTTCCTTAGCTCTCTCTTGCTTCTACTGCCCCTCACATTTAACCTCTCTATTTTAATCCTAAAGGATGAAAAATTCCACTTGTAAACCTATTGTAACAAGACAAAATCATATTGTCTCATTTTCATTGGTTGAAAGTTCACTTTTCCCCTTTTAGTCCCTCTTCTTCATCCCTTCATCACCTTCATCCATCTCCTAATCCCCATATGCTCCATATGCTTTTAAATAAGCTCTCAAACACCATTATTTATGATACTATAACATGCATAAAACATAAGATAATTTGACATGCAGCAACACAAACATTACATATATGTTCAAGTGTTCCAAATGCAATGGTGCAAGTGTCATCATCATGCTTATCCAATTCACATATCTAAATGATCATTTATCCATTACATATGTTCATATGGAATTTCAAATCATTTATGTAAATGCCACTGAATGTGGATAGGGATGTTACAAATACATCTTTGATAAACTTATTTGATCAACAAGTATTATGTTAAAATTTTTGACCATCTTAACTTCACACTCATACAATTCATTTTTCTTAAGTATAATCAATCTAGGTTGTCAAAATAAAAAAGGGGGAGATTTTGGGACTAGGTTGGTCAAACTTAAGTCAAAGGCCTCTTTTAATCTTGACAATGAAGATTAATAGGTACAAATATCTTGTTTAAGTGTTGTTTTTACAGTTTTTGAGTCAAGTTTGCATTAGAAGTTAGATAGAAGTCTAAATCTTTAGCATTGAGTAAGGCATCCAAATTCATTGTTAGGATCCTCTAAATCATGATTGCGACCTTGTAACAAGGATAGATGAACTTAGACTAGATGAATTCATAAAGGAAATTGCAGTCGTGATCCAACCGAGGAAGACTTGCATGGCACATAAAGAGATTCGCTGTAGTGTTCACATCCTGAGTCACGACTACAAATTTTATAACTAAATAGAGGGAACTAAGTCTGCAACCATAACATGCCAAATGTCCAAGATGACTGTTGGGATATCAAAATCCATGAGGGCGAATAACTTATTGCAATCACGACTCATGAGAGTGATTTCTCCTCACCAAACATAAGGATTCACTATCCCTGTCGTGCTCAAGAAGGATCTTAATCGCGACCACGACTTTTAATTGGTTAGTTAAACATAATGACTATATTTCTTGGAATACCAATAGTAGTATGCCACGTGGACTAGCAATTAGACATAAAATGGGATTCTTTACCATAATTTTGATCTTCCTAGTGAAAATTGGAAATTCGTGACTGCGAAATGCCAGTCACGGCCACAAAATCAGTCTGACACGCATTTAATGCAAAATCTGCCTAGCTTACCTTATAGATCTAGGCATAGTTTATTAGAAACGTCTCTTTAGTGGTTGTTGTCTATAAATACTCCACTAAACAAACATAATTGCAAGAGAATTTCATTAATTGTAGCCAAACTCTTACAAATTTACTTCACAACTTCTTATTCTTTGATTATGAGTTATTATTGTTGGGTGTAAGCATTAAACACCATTGTAATTGGGTTGAAAGTTAGCCTAACTATCAAAACTCTTGTAATAGGTTAAAGTGTGAACCTTTATAAAACTCTTGAATGAGGTTTTATGTGAGCCTTGAAACACAAATTATAGGGTTGTGTGTGAGCCATCAAAACATATTGTACAAATTTGGTGTCAACTTGGAAGCACCACCTTTAGTTGAGTAAAACACATAATTATGAAGAATTGGAGAGTGGATGTAAGGTTTGTTAACACCTAAATCACTATAAACATTGTATGTTCTTTCTTTCTACTCTCCTTCTAATCTCTAAACACCCCATCTTCCCTCTAAATTTTTTAGTTTCCCACCAATTCAACCCCCCCTTCTTGGTGCTCAAAGTGCCAACACACTTGAATTTAGATGTGATATTTGCATAGTTGCATGGCAAATTATCATATATTGTGTGCATGTTATAATATCTTAAATAATGGTGTTTTGGAACTAATTAAAAGTAAAAGGAGCATATGGGAATCATTTGAGGGATAGAGATGATGAATGAGTGAAGACAAGTGACTATAAGAGAAAAATTAAACTTCTAACTAATAATAACAAGCTACCATGATTTTGTCTTATTAGAGTGGGTACATAAATTGAATTTCTCTTCCTTTAAGAACTAATAAAAGGGGAAAAAAACATGACCAACAGTTTAAGAAATAGAGAGCTAAGAAAAAAAGAAAGAAAGAAAGAAAGAAAGAAGAAAGCCAACTAGAAAGAAACCTCCAGCTTTTCTAGTTTTGGCAAAAGAGGTAAGTGATTTTATCTTCTTCCCATATGAAATTCCTCTCCCATATCATATTAAGCATGTATAATTATTAAGAATTATGGAGTAATTATAGATACAGTTCATGTATGCAAGTTGTTAGAAGTAAAATAGATACAACAACTAAATTATGTTGGTTTCATTATTAGAGCATTTTGTTGCACCCACAATTTCATAACCCTACAAAAGGAATTAGGGAAAGTGTAAAACATGAAAGTTGTAAATTTATATCCCATATAAGCGCTTGTAAAATAGTATTACTGAATAATTTATGAGTGAAGAGATATTCTCCTTTATTATGGTTGACGTTGAACCTAATGAAGCCTAGTCAATTGATTAATTCTGTTTACCCAAAATTTCATGGCCCTAGAATGTGAATTAAGTAAATTGTGAAACATGAAAGTTATAGAGTTGTGCCTCATCTAAATGCCAATAAAACAATTTTACTAATATGTCGTGAGTGAAGAGATATTGCTCCATTAGTATGACTGATTTAAAACCTATTAAAACCTGTTCAGCCATAGATTTTTCATTTAATTTGATGACCTTATAATCTGAATTAGATGAATTACACAAAGTATAAAACATGAAAAATATTACTTCATTTTTTTATAGCTTTTGGAAAATCATTTTCACAATTGGATTTGTACAATTTGAGATATGGCCAAGATTGTAAGATTTGATAAAACTGTGATCACATAAGAATAGGGCAGAATTTAAAAATTCACCATATTTTGTTTAGGCTTTATATTGACCTGAATTTTGACTCTATATTAACCTAAATTTTGACTATGTTGTATCATCTTCTGTCTAGTTTATGAAAAAAAAAAGAATTATATCTAGAGTTATTACAATTAAAGTGCAGAAAGCCAAGCTATCATACAAGAATATAAATATAAATACTTAACCCACTTGCATGGAACATGATCACAGTTGCATATCAAACATGCAAACTCATTTTGACATATTTATAATATATATGTATCAAATGTTAGGATCTTAACACATTGAGGAAGCCCAAGAGAGAGGTTCAAACCTACCATAAAGGTTGGTTGCATCAAAGTTGAGTAAAAGTCATAATTGAATTCTAATGTGTAAATGTGAAGATTTGTGACATGGTTGTGCTCTTTTATGTGTATATGTGATTGAATTGTGGCATTTTACATGTGAATACATACCAAGCAAGAATTATATGATCTTAATGTTTACTTGGTACACCATTATAAATGAACACTTGCATATGAAACTAAAAGTATGTTATGACCAACTTGTCAAACACTTACAAATCACTTGGCAAAGGGATCAAATATGTCCTATTATGGCAGATGTTGTTGATCAAATGAATCACATGTTATATGTTAGACAGTAAAATCAAATGTCACTTGAATCACATGAATTCTCTAGAGAAGTGTTTGCCTTGCAAGGTCATGACAAAATCAATCCATTTATTGCATTTGCACTTGTATAATCAATTCTTATACCTGTAATGTATCCTAATGATATTTGATTATTGATTGTGCCATTAGAATCTGATTATTATTTTTATTCATTGACTCGTGACTCACCAAATCACAATTTTTTTTAGATAATGAAGAATAAGCATTTGGGAGCATAAAGGTTTGTATATACACACATATAACATAAGTTGTCAACTAAATTCCAACACTCTCTCTCCCCTTATATCATATACATATACCTAGTTAGAAATTAGTTTGTGGTTGCCAACATTAAATGTGTTAACATATGTGTACATTAAATGCGAGTTGGATTGTGCATGAATGATGAGTTAACCTTTATGCATATGAATTTTTACACATGAATGCCATGGCTAGTAAATGAAAATGGTTGTTACATTTTTTGGTATTAGAGCAGGGATAGGTTCTATAAGGAATACATATGAACATGACATGACTTTTGCATTATTATGCATTATCATATAACAAAGTCTTATATGTCTATAGGGCATTAGCAGAGGATAGTCATGGTAGTATCCATGACTCACCAAGGAGAAGGGAGTCAACCGATTTGCATTCCACAGAAGCATCATACTAACCATCAAGAGATCCAACAGCTGACAAAGTTAGATCTTTAAAACATTCTCATGCAAATCACATATCACATGGACAACCACAATTTAGAACTAGTAAACCTATTTATCCTGATATTGTTCATATAATTTGATGACCTTATAGTCTGAATTAGACAAAATACAAAACAAGAAGAATGTTCCTTTATGTGTTTTATAGTTGCTAGAAATCATTTTTGTAATTGGATTTGTATAATTTGAGATATGGCCAAGATTGTAAGATCTTATCAAACTATGGTCACATAGGAATACGGTAGAATTCAAAAAATTCACCATATTTTTTGTAGGCCTTATATTCATGTAAATTTTGACTATTATATTCATCTAAATTTTGACTATGTTATATCATCATGTGTCTAGTTTATGTAAAAAAAAGAATTAAGTCATTTGGATAAATATATCTAGAGTTATTACAATTAGAGTGTAGTAAGGTCATGCTACCATACAGGAACAATAAATATAAGTAGTACTTAACCTGCTTGCATGGAACATGACTATAGTTACATATCAAACATGTAAACTAATTTTAACATATTTATAATCATATATGTATCAAATGTTAGGATCTAAATACATTGAAGAAGTCCAAAAGAGAGGTTTAAACCAACCATAAAGGTTAGTTGCATCAAAGGTGAGTAAAAGTCATAATTAGATTTTAATGTGTACATGTGTGACTTTAAACTATAATACTATGTTATATGCAATTGAATTGTGATATTACATATGTGAATATAAGTCCAGTTTGAATTATATGTTCTGAATGATCATTTGGCAAAGGGACCAATATGTCCTATTATGACACATGTTGTTGATTAAATAATTCACATGTTATATGTTGGCCAACACAATCAAATACCAATTGAATCACTAGAATTTCTTAGCGCAATATTTGCCCTACAATACAAGGTCATGATAAAATCAATCAAATTATTGCATTTGCACTTCCATACATCAGTGCTTGTACTTATATATTATTATAATAATAATTGATTTTTTATTGTGTCATAATATTTTTATTATTTTTATTCACTAAGTCCTAACTCATCAAATCGTAATTATTTTTTTCAGACAGTGAAGCATAATGTGCGGGTTGTTTAGAGCATAAAGCTTTGCATATAGACACATGGAGCATAGGTCATTGGCTAAATTCTCACTCTTTCTCTCCTTATGTCATGTACATATACCTAGATCGAAATCAATTTATGCTTCCAACATTAAATGGGTTGTACATAGCATATGTGTACATTAAATGCCTTTCAGGTTGTGTATGAATGACGAGTTTATCACTATACATAAGAATATTTGGTAATGAATGTCATGGTTAATAAATGAAAATGGGTGTTACAATTTTTGGTATCAAAGCAGGTATAGGTCCATAAGGATATACATATAAACATGACATGACTTTGCACTATTATACATTATCATATAACTATTAGGATAAGTAGCAGTAGAGGCAACCTAAAAGGGGTGAACTAGGTTATAAACAAAAACATAAACAATAACAAAAATAGCAGAAGCCACACACATAAATCAACATAAAGATTTTATAGTGATTCGATAATGTGCCTACTCCTCTCTCTAAGCTTTCACTTAGGCCTTTTAACTCCTTTTGTCAGCTTAGGAATAACCATTTCCTTTTTAAGGCTAAAGGATAACCTTCCCTTTTACAGGCTCAAGGACAACCTTCCCTTTCATAGGCTCAAGGATAAGCTTTCCTTAGTATTTTTCTAAGCACATTACCAACTTTTATAACCACTAGCAAGGATAGATCCAAACAGTGTCAATACCTCTCAATTAGGCAACAAATACACTTTTAGTGCTTAAGAAAACCTACTCTCAAAAAGTAATAAAAATTGTCCTCACTCTACCCAAATATAAAAGCAACACCACAAAAGGTTTCCACAAAGAGTTACAAAGATGTTCACACTTGTTCACCTAAGTCTCTAGCCTATTTCTAGCATTCAGAAATATTCTTCATATACCCAAACTACAAAACTAACCATTAGAGAACTCTAAGTTAAGTCTGATAGCTTTTCTTCAAAACTAGCCATTAGAGGAGATAACACCCATTGTTTCTCATTAATGCTCGTTGAACTTGTAAAGGATAGCTCTAACGCCCGTTATCAATCTTCCACGCACATTGATCATAACTTCAATGCTTGTTAGCTCATGATCACTGCTTGTTATAGATTTCTCAAAAACATAAACTTGATGCTCAATTTTTAAAACTTTGCACAGTTGTTTTTCACGCCCATTAAGGAACTCATAATGCCCATTGAAAACTCTTTCAATGCCTGTTGAGAAGTTCCAATACCTATTTTGAGTTCCAAAAGCTTTAGCTTAATCTTAGGCACTTTTCCAACTCTTGTTATG
Source organism: Omphalea diandra (assembly GCA_949677035.1). Lineage (NCBI taxonomy): Eukaryota > Viridiplantae > Streptophyta > Magnoliopsida > Malpighiales > Euphorbiaceae > Omphalea > Omphalea diandra. The sequence goes on along the minus strand of CATIWR010523614.1, from coordinate 17,091 downwards.
AATATACAATGCTTGTTGCTTAGCTAGATCAATGCCTATCACAAATCCTTAATGTTGTGGTGTGGTCCAACACAGCTCATCTTGAAGCACTTCTCTAATGCCCATTGTAAGGTCCTAAATGCTTTAGGCACTACACATGTTTTCCAATGTCTGTTATGAGTTTCTAATGCTTGTTGGATGTTCACAACACCTATTAGTTTTCCCAAACTACACCTTTTATATAAAAACACTTGGGGTCATATATCTTCCAAGCATTATCACAACATTCTCCCCCTCTAAGATACAAAAACACTCAAATACAAACATTAGAACTTCTCAAGGTTTTGTCATTATTTTTTTATCATTCAAAACACATCATTCAAAGTAGAGAAGTAATGCCAATGCCTTGGGGTTACATGTTCTTTAAACATTTTCCCCCTAAACACAATAATAACATAGTCTTATATGTTTATAGAGCATTAGTAGAGGGTAGTCCTGGGAGAACCCATGACTTACCAAGAAGAAATGAGTTAACCAATTTGCATTCCATAGAAGCATCATACTAACCATCAAGATCTCAACCTACTGACAGAGTTAGATCTCTTACACATTTTCATACATAACACATACCTTATGGGCTAGTGTAAGGTCTCAAAAATCAAAGAGAAAGAACATATGACAAATTGAGAAAATAAGATGCAGTTGACTTCAATGGTACCACAAATCTAACAGTGGCAGAGACATGGCTAAAAAGAACTCAAAGAGCTTTGAATTTTATCAAATGAACACTAAAAGAAAAGTTTGATTATGCAATATCACTATTATAGGAGGATACATATAATTGGTGGAAAACCATTTCAATGAGTGATGTCCAGCCTCTAGTGCTTATATGGAATGATTTTTTTTTAAGTTCAATAACAATTACATGCCAGAAGTATATAGAGATGAGAAAAGAAGAGAATTTTTGAATCTAAAATAAAAGGAGATGATTGTAGTTGAGTATGAGATAAATTTAAATCAATTATCTCATTATGCATCCTTTATGGTAGTAGTCGATAAATACAAATGTCAAATGTTTGAAGAGGGATTAAGATATGAGATCAAGAGTAAGATCACAATTGTAGATTTTAAGAGTTATACCAAGTTAAAAGCTACTACAACCAAGGTAGAAAGATTAGAAAAAGAAAGGATAGAACAATAAACAAAAAAGAGGCCTACTGAGTTTGTGAGAGATTTTAGCAAAAAGAAAGTAAATATGGACATTATATGTCATCACAGTCTAGCTCCAGGGTTGGTCACTCTAGCTATAAAGGCAGAGGGTTAGGAGTTTCATCTTATATAGGTACAAGTCAAGGCCAAGTTATGCAACAACGACCCTCATGTGTACATTATGAGAGACAACATATGGGTGAAGTAGGAAATTGACTAGTGGATGCTACTGTTATAGAACCTTTTATCATATACTTAGAGATTGTTTTGAAAGGTCTAGATTGTCAAAGGGACGTAGAGGCATAGCTATATCAATATTCATAGTTTAAGTTCTAAAAGCAAGTGAAGTTGGAGTACTTTTTGGAAGGGCCAAATGTAAAGGTAGAACAACTACAGTTGGTTAGGGTATGAGCATGTCAAAAGATCAAAGTTCTAAACCTTAGAAATAGGCCATAGTATTTACCATGAGTAGACAAGAAGTCATTACTGCTCTAAAAGTTATCACTAGTAAAAATTTTCCCCATGATTTAGAAGTTGATGTACTAATTGATCTTGGCTCCACACATTCATTCATTTCATTTAACTTGGCATCCCAATTATGTAGTTTACATTAAGCTTTTGGTTTTAACCTATGTGTGAGTACTCTTTTAACAGATGTGATGATTGTGGATAAGGTTATTAGGTCAATGGGTACAATGCTTGGAGAACATTAACCCCAAGGCATTGGTCTTACTCTTTTACTTTAAATGATATGTTTTGAATGACAATAAAACAATGACAAACCTTGAGAAGTTCTAATATTTGTGTTTTAGTGTTTTTGTATCCTACAAATAAACTTGACAAATGGTAAAGGGGGAGAATGAATGCAATGGGCATTGAACACATTTAACGGGTGTTGAACAATTCCCAACAGGTATTGGAATATCATAATAGGCACTGGAAAAATGCTCAGACATAAGCTATGCACTATAGACCTCGCTATAGGAGTTGAGGTTTTGCAACAAGCGTTGATTTGGACCTAGCAACAGGCATTGGAAAAGTGCTCTAGTTTGTGTTACACCTTCTAGACCTCCCAATAGGGTACATTCAAAAAATCAATAGTCGTTGAGATGTTTCCAACAGTCATTACAAGTTCTCTAATAGTCATTAAAGCATTTCTCTAAATTTTGAAAAATAGAGCACTAAGCTCATACTTTATGGGAAATCAATAATAGGTGTTGATCATACTATAATGCGCATTGTGTAACATCTCTATCCTTATTCATTAGCATTCATTAGCTCCCACACATGAAAATATTCATTTCATAAATATTTTGAAATCCCACATAATATATGAATTGGATAAATGATTATTTAGATATGCGAATTTGATAAGTTAGGGCACTTAAACATAGATGTGATGTTTGCATAGTTGCAGGGCAAATTATTATATGTTGTGTGTATATTATAATATCATAGGTAATGGTGTTTTAGAGCTTATAAGGAGCATATGAGGATTAAAAGATGGATGTAGGTGATGAAAGAGTGAATAAGAAGGACTAAATTAGGAAAAGTGAACTTCCAACCAATAGGAGTGAGCCATCATGACTTTGTCCTGTTAGGGTAGGTATACAAATTGAATTTTTCATCCTTTAGGATCAAATTATAGAGGAAAAAATGTGAGGGAGTGTAGCAAAAGAAAAAGAGCTAAGAAAGAAAGAAAAAAAAGGAGGAGAAGAAGAAGAAGAAAAGGAAGAAAAGTGAGTTAGCTTGGAAGAAACCATAAGCTTTTCTATTTTTGGAAAAAACAGTATATTCCCACATGAAATTCCTCCCTCATAACATGTTAAACATGCATGGTTAGTGAGAATTATAGAGTAATTTAAGGTAGAACTCATAAATGGAAGTTGAAGCTAAAGAGAAACAAGAGCTAATTGTGTTGGTTTTGTTGTTAGAACAAATTTTTATACCCATGATTTCATAACCCTAGAAGAGGAATTAGGAAAAGTGTAAGACATAAAATTTTTAGGTTTATGCCTCATCTAAATTTGTAAGAAATAGTTTTTCTTAGTATGGTGTGTGTGAAGAGCTATGGCTCCTTCATTTGGGCTAGTACATAACTTACTGAAATCTTTTTAGTCTGAAAGTTTCCATATATTTTGATGACCTTATGGGCTAATTTAGACAAATTGAAAAATATGAAACTTGTATTTCTATATTATCTCTAAATTCTTATAAAATAGTTTTGCTTAATTTATTATGTGGAAAGAGATATTACTCTTTAAGTGTGATTGACCCTAAACTTGATGGAAATCTACTCAATTTCTTAATTCAATTTCCAAGAATTTGATGGCCATAGAATGGGAAATTGGTGATGTGTCAAACTTAAAAGTTGTAAATTTATTTCCAATATACATTCCTGTAAAACATTTTTGCTAAATATGTTGTGGGTGAGGAGATATTGCTCCTTCATTGTGACTTATTCTCAACATGTTGAAAACCTGCTTACAGTGAGATTAATCAATTGTTTTAATTACTTTATAGACTAAATTAGACAATATAAATTAGACAATGTGTAAAACTTGAGAAATGTTCCTTTTTATGTTATGTAGCTTTTAGCAAATTATTTTTTCAATTGTATTTGTACTATTTGAGATGTGGCTAGGAATGTAAGACCTACTCAGACTAAGATCACATTGAAATAGGGTAGAATTCAAAAATATACATATTTGATTGTTACACATATTTGAGATGTGCCATATTTTATGTATGTCTTATATTGGCATAAAATTTGATTGTTTTACATCATTATGTGTCTAGTTTATTTAAAAAAGAATCAAGTTATTTGGATAAGTATAGTAGGAGTTATTATAGTTAAAGTGTATCAAGGTCAGGCTGTTATACAAGAAAAATATACATAAACACTATGTCCACTTGCATGGAACATGACCATAGTTGCATACCAAGCATTCAAACTTATTTTGAAATACTTATAACTATGTATGTATCAAATGTTATAATCTCAACATATTAAGGAAGCCTAATAGAAAGGTTCAAACCTACCATAAATATTGGTTGCATCAAAGGTGAGTAAAAGCCATAATTGGATTCTAATGTGTATGTATCATGATTTTATGATATGGTTATGTTCTACTATGTGTATATGTGATTGAATTGTGACATTCTATATATGAATGCAAGTCAAATGAAAATTATATGATCTTAATGATTACTTTGTATACCATTGTGAATGAACACTTGCATATGACATTAAAAGGATGTTATGACCGGCTTATCAAACATTACAAATCACATAAAAAAGGGACCAATATGTCCTATTATGGCACATGTTATTGATCAAATGAATCACATGTTATATGCTAGTCAGCAAAACCAAATGTCACTTAAATCACATGAATTTTTGAGAGTAGTGTTTACCTTACAAGGTCACGATAGAATCAATCTATTGCATTTGCACTTCTATAGTTAATTCTTATACTTATAATGTATCCTAATGATATTTCATTATTAGTTATGCCAATATAATTTGATTATTATTTTTAGTCACTAAGTCGTAACTTACCAAATTGCAATTATGTTTTTCAGATACTGAAGTATATGGTTTGGGTAATTTAGAGCATTAAGTTCTACATATAGACACGTGGAGCACATGTCATCAGCTGAATTCCAACTCAATCTCTCTCCTTGTGTCATGTGCATATACCTAGATAGGAATCAATTTGTGGTCACCAACCTTGAACATTAGTTAACATATACATACATTAAATACATGTTAGACTGTGAATGAATGATGAGTTAACCCTTGTGCATGTGAATTTTTAAACAAGAATGTTATCATTAGTAAATGAAAATGGTTGTTACACATTAAGAAATATGCAATGGGTGTTTAGACTATCCATTACAGGATTAATGGGTGTTGATCAAAATCAAAGGGCATTGTCACCTCTAATGGCTAGTTTTGAAGAAAAGCTATTAGACTAAATATTAACTATTCTAATGGTTAGTTTTTGAGTTTAGCTATATAAGAAGCATTTCTAAAGACTAAAAAAGATTGATGAAACTTTAAAGAACATATGTAATCAACTAGAAAATATTTAGCAAATTTATTTGTACAAACCTTTTGGTGTTGCTTTAATTTAGGTAGAGTGAGGATTGTTTATGTTCCTCTTTAAGAGTAGGTTATCTTTAGCACTAAAAGTGTATTTGCTACCTAATTAAGAGACATTAACAATACTTGAGAGGCATTGACACTACTTAGATCTATCATTGCTAGCAGTTGCAAAGGTTGGCATTGTACCTTAGAAAATACTAAGGGTTGGGTTGGCTCTCTTATTCCTTGTTAAAATAGAGTAGTTGTGAAGATTGTCCTTGAGCCTAAAAAAGGGAAGGTTATTCCTTAGTCTAGAAAAGGGAAGGTTTTTCTTGAGCCTAGCAAAAGAATAGAAAAGACCTAAGTGAAAGTTTGGGGAGTAGGTAGGCATATTGTCGAACCACTATAAATTTTTATGTTGATTTAAGTTTGTTGCTTTCATATTGTTTGTTTTTATTTTTGCTTACAACCTAATTCACCTCCCTTCTTGAGTTACCTTATCTTCATCCAAACCAATAAAGGTGTGTCATGATTGTGTGATTTGCATTGATGACATTAAGATGAATGGCAATTTAATACTGTTGTCGTTCTGTGAATTTGAAGTGTTATTGGGTATGGACTGGTTAACCAACTATCATGCAAGAGTGAATTGTTTTACCAAGGAAGTTGTTTTGGAATCTCCAAATTGAACAAAAGTTATCTTTCAGAGGGAAAGACAAGTTATACCTATATGTCTAGTTTCTACTATCAAGGCTTTTCGAATGATTAAAGGTAGTTATGAAGCTTATCTGGTGCATGTGGTAGACTCAAGGTTCACAAACAAATTACTTGAGAACATTCCAATGGTAAATGAGTTTCTAGATGTATCTCCAATTGACTTAGTTTGCCACCAAACGAGGAGATAAAATTCACAATTATGTAAGTTCCAAAAAACAAAGAGGAGCATGAATAATATTTGACAATTGTATTACAAAATTTGAAAGAACAATAGTTATTCATTAAAATTAAGCAAGTATATAGATTTCTAGTTTATAGTGATGCCTCTCATCAAGATTTATGATGTGTCTTAATGCAACATGGTAAGGTATGTGCATATATATCAAAATAGTTAAAGCCTTACTAATTATCTTATCTAGTACATGACTTAGAACTTATTATTGGTGTTGTATTTTCTTTGAAAATATGAAGGCATTACTTAGATAGGGAAACTTTTTAGATATTTACAAATCACAAGAGTTTCGAGTATTTATTAAGCCAAAAAGAATTAAACATGAGACAAGGTGGCAGTTAGAATTGTTGAAAAATTATGATTACACCATTGAGTGTCACCCAATGAAGGCAAATGTGGTAGCAGATGCTTTGAGTAAGAAATCAAGAAGTAGTGTACCTCGTTTATAGGTATTTCCACTATCTTATTTAGTTTAATTATGAGCTATGAATATGGAACTAAACATTAAAAAGAATGGAATATTGATTACTATTTTTCGAGTAAGACTAATATTGTATGATCAAATTAAACAAGCATAAGCTAAGCATCCAAAATTATAAAAAAATTATTGAAAAGGTAAAATAGGAGAGACACATTAATTTTGATATTCAAAATGATGCCTTGATGTTGAGATCTTGCATTTGTATACCCAATATGGATAACTTATATAGAGAAAATCCTAGAAGAAGCACATAATGCTCCACATGTCCATCTAAGAATGACGAAAATGTATAGTACTTTACAATCTCTTTTTTACTGGCATAAAATGAAAATAGATGTGACAGCATATGTTTCAAATGTTTGACTTGTCATCATATCAAAATAAAACATCAAGCATTAATTGAAAAATTGAAACCATTGACAATTTCGATATGGAAATAAGAAAGAATAACTATGGACTTTATATATAGGTTACTGAAAACTCTAAATAAGAATGATATTATATGGATGATCATTGATCAACTAACTAAGTCAACTCACTTTTACCTATTCATTAGCTAGTTCATTTAAATACTTGGCCAAGAAATATGTGAATGCAATTGTTAAATTACATGATATGCATGTGATCATTGTATGATATAGAGATCCAAGATTTATATCTCAATTTTGGGTGAATTTGCAAAGAGCCTTGGGTACAAAGTTGAGTTTCAGTATTACTTTTCATTCTTAAATAGATGGACAATTAGAAATGAAAATTGAAACACTTAAAGACATGCTTTGAGTTGTGTGATAGAATTTAAAGGTACATAGGTTGAATATATCATGTGATACAATTTAAAGGTACATGGGTTGAATATATCGCCTTAATTGAATTTGCTTATAATAATCATTATCATAATAGTATATAGATGAAACCATATAAAGAACTATATGGAAGAAAATTTTGAAGTCTTATCTATTGGGATGAAGAAGTGATACATGTTTTAAAAGGGCCAAAATTATTGCAAGACACCATGAATAGGGTGTAAGTAACCAAGAATAAATTTAAATCAACACAAGACAAGCAAAAGAACTATACATATTAACACAAAAGAGAAATGGAATATAAGGTGGTAGATAAAGAGTTCTTTCGAGTTTTACCATGGAAAGGAATAACTTGATTCGATAAAAAGGAGAAACTAAATCCTCAATACATAAGGTTATATGAAATCAAATTGTATAGTTAGCCCTACCACTAGAGATGACTCAAATTCAAGATGTATTTCATATGAGTATGCTCATAAAGTATTAGTCTGATCCTACACATATAATTAGGTACTCAGTGATAATAACTATAGATGATATAAGTTATATTAAAGAACTAGTGAAAATCATTAGTTATGAGACAAGACAATTACGAAATCGAGAAATCCTTTTGGTTAAGGTGTTATAGAGCAACCACTCACAAGAAGAGGCCATATCAAAAATTAAAGAGAGCATGAAATAACAATATCCACATTTATCTTCAGGTATTGAATTTTAAGGACAAAATTCTTTATAAGAGGTTAATAAAATGTAACATCTATATCTTCATTCATTAGCAGCCTCACGTGAACATATGCATTGCATAAATAATTTACAATCCTATATGAATGTATGCATTGTATAATTGACCACTTAGATATGTGCATTTAATAAGCACCATGATAACACTTGCACCATTGCATTTGGGGCACTTGAATATAGATGTGATGTTGTGTAGTTGCATGGAAAATTGTCATATGTGATGTGATTGTTATAATATCTTAAATAATGGTGTTTTGGAACTTATTAAAAGTATAAGGTGCATATGGAAATTAGTAGAGGAATAGAGGTGATGAAGGAGTGAAGAAGAGGTACCAAAAGAGGAAAATTGTACTTTCAACCAATAGTAACAAGCTACCATGATTTTGTCTTATTTGAGCAGGTATACAAATTGAATTTCTCTTCCTTTAGGAATTGATAAGAGAGGAAAACCATAAGGGTAGCAAAAGAAAGAAAGAAAGAAAGAAGAAGTAACCTAGGTAGGAAGAAACCCTGAGCTTTTCTAGTTTTGGCAAAAGAGACAAGTGATTTTATCTTCTTCCTATAAGAAATTCCTCCCCGATAACATGTTAAACATGCATAATTAGTAATAATTATAGAGTAATGTATGGAAGTTGTTAGAAGTATAGGAGATATAAGAGCTAATTTATGTCAATTTTATTGTTATAATAGGCTATTGCACTTACAATTTCATAACCCTAGAAGAGGAATTAGGAAAAGTGTAGAACATGAAACTTATAGATTTTTATCCCATTTAAATGCTTGTCAAACATTATTATTGAATAATTTGTGAGTAAAGAGATATTATTCCTTGATCATGACTGACCTTGAACCTGATAAAACTTGTTCAATCTATTAATTTTTTTTACCAAGAATTTCATGTCTCTCAAATGGGAATTGGGTGAAGTACAAAATATAAAAGTTTTAAAGTTATGCCTCATATAAATTCTTGTAAAATGTTTTTGTTAAAATATGATATGGATGATGAGATATTGCTCTATTAGTATGAATAATTCAAAACCTATTAAAACCTGCTTAGCCTGAGATTGTTCATTTAATTTAATGACCTTATAATTTGAATTGGAGATAATGATTTGGTATTGGAGAAGTTATCTGATAATGAGCCTATTAGTAAGAAAATGCTATTAAACATGGGGATTTTATAGAGGTTAGAGACATTGGTTAATCTAGCTTATGCCTGAGGAAGGAGGTACTCCTCAAGAAGAAGAAGAAGTCAATGAAGATGTTAAAAAGGCTATTAAGGCTAAGGTTCAAACTACTAATAACATTGGGTTGAGTGTACCTGCTCCGTCTCTCTCTCCCTTTGAGCATAAGGTTCTTAAGTAGCTAGAAGTTCTCACCGCTGCTGTCAAAATAGTTAAAGCATCCTCTACTTCTCTTCACCAAAAGGTGAACTAGCTCAAGCTACAACTGAAGGATGTGAATCAAACCTTGGATTAGATTTATGGAAGGATTGAATCTACAACCAGCGAGTCTAAGTGCTCAAGAGCAACAAGTGGTTCACTTGAGAAAAGCCAAAAGACCAAAGAGCTTACATTACCAGTAACACCCAAGGAACAAGAGGCAGTAAACGAGCTAAAAAAGCATACTGCAACAAATGATCCTAAAGAGTTCAAAATGCCATTAGAACCTTAGAACCAAACCCCTAACTCTCCCTCCAAAACCACTCCTCCTCATGATTCATCTGTAAAATTATCCTCGTTACATTTTGCTTTATTTTTAAAATTTTTCAAACATAACTGAAGAAGGACAATATCTCTTTTGTAATGAAAGACTATTTATTTTGTTTTCTTTAAGACTATTTATTTTGTTTTCTTTTGTAATGAAAATATGATTTATATATGTTTTCTCTTCATTAATCCTAACTTTGCTTCTTTTTGACAATGATAAAGAGGGAGAAAAATAACATAAATAGGAATAAAGTAATAATTCCAAAAAATTGAGAAAATGAAGAAAGAATAAGCAAATCATAAAAGGGAGAAAAAAGATTTGATCACTCAAAACAAGGATGAAAAGGAAACATGATAACTCAATACATAAAATTAATAGATTAAAGAGGAGTTAAGATTTGATCACTTAACATATACATCCTTGTTGATTTTTGAAAGATTGTATGTCATCATAAAAAAAAGGGGAGAATGTTGAACCTCAAGGTTTTAAGTCTTGTTTTAATTATTACAAACAAGTCAAAGAGCAAACCTTTATCCAAGTTATTTGTGTTAGATCTTATTGGAATAACAATTATTTGGACTATGATGATTGGAGAAGGAATTATGATTGAAAACTCAAAGTATTAGAGAGTGAAGATTAAGGAAAACTTAGCTTATCATTCTAACAGGTGATGCTAACTTCCAATAGGCATTATAGACCTCATAACGAGCATTGAAATATTACAATAGATGTTAGAGAAACACTCTAGCTTGAGTAAAAGCTCTCTAGACCTCTCAACAGGCATTACCCATATTCTCAATGGGCCTTGGACAATTGCTCTGACATAGCCATGCACATTGAGCCTCGCAATAGGAGTTGTGTTTTTGCAATGGGCATTGATCTTACCCTTACAACAGGCATTGTACTTTTTCAATAGGAGTTGGACAAATTGTTGTAGTTTGAGCAAAACTCTCTAGAACTTAAAATAGGTGTTGGTCCTTCACAACAATCGTTCAAGAAAACTCTAGTTTAAGCTAAAACTTTTGGACCCTTCAACGAGGCACACTCAGCTTTCAATAGGCATTAAAGGCATATAGAATAGGCATTGCAAATTTTTTTTGCCACAATTGTTAAAGCATTTTTGTAGTTTTTGAAAAACAGAGCACTAAGTTCTTACTTTGTAGAAAATCAACAATGGGCATTGTTCTTACTCTGGCAGGCATTGAGATAAAAAGCAATAACCATTGTTTATATCCAATGGTCATTGAAGAAAAATTGAAATAGATAATTGAGAAAGTTAAAGGAGGAGCCTTAAGCTAACCACTCTCAAATAGCTAGTTCTAATGGGCATTTCATTGAGTCAATTACCATTGATGTCAAAAATTGATTTGCTAAACAATCGTTCTTGTGAAGTTAATGATGGTTGATGCCTTAACAATAGGCATAGAGACCTTTCAATAAGCATTATTTGCTTATAGCTATATTATGAAGTGGCAGCTCTTCTCTAATGGTTGGTTCTTTATTCAAGCTATAAAATGACTCGCTCGCAATAGAAAAAGATAGTGAATTGTTCCATCAAGTGATTAATCTATTATGAAAGCTATTCTCAATTAAAAAGATTGTTACATTATGATCAAATAGCAATTTAACATTTAAGAGACTCTCATTTGATAAAGCTTGAGAGTGAACTAAAATAGCTATCTTCAAAATAGAATTTGAGGGACAAACCTCTCAAGAACCCTTGTTACTTGATTGCTCATATCAAGCATATATTGTGAATGTACTTTGAGCATCTATTCTTACTTAAGTGAGAGAATTTTTCCTTCTCCTAGAGACCATTTGAAAGCTTTTTTTTTTTTTGAAAGGTTTAAGGTAGTCCCTGAAAACTACTTTGGGTTAAGGTTAAGTAGTTCTTGTGAACTACTTGTAAGAAGTTAATAGTGCTTAGGAATCTATCACTTATAAAGTCTTGGTAAATGCCCTAAAACTTACTTGTGTAAAAGTTATTGATAGCACCTTAAGCTATCAAAATAATAAAGGCTCTAGTGGAAATACTAAAGGAGAGGACGTAAGCAAGTTGTGTCGAACCTCTATAAATCTTGTGTGTTAATTCTTCATTTATTTTCGCTTTTTAGTTTAAATTTTAATAATTACCATTACCCTATTCAACCCCTTTTCTAGGGCACCAAAGGACAACACCTATCACTTAGCTCTAATGCAACAAGGAATCACAACATTACACAGAATTCTAAACCTAAGTGAATATCTAAAAGAGATTATGAAACTTATACTACACTTAATTGGTTCTAACCTTAATAGCTATTACATCATTAGCCCTCTAGGTTTGACCATATAAACTTCGTGCTTTAATACCACTATGTTATGACCTACTATTGGGTTATGCCGATGTTAGATGTTTAGGAGGCCTAAGGTCCCTTAAACATCTAGCAAGCCTACTTATCTATAATCACTTCATAAAATCATTCATCTTAAATCCATAAGTCACCTATAACAGAGAGGTTTATTCATGAAGCCTATATCCATTTCATATGCATCACCATCATATTTGTATTATACATAAATTCTACAACTCATTTTACATCATTTATATAAGGGATATTATCCCATAACATAAAGATACAAGCTTGCCACTTAGTGTCATTTACTAGCAATTTATACATTCCCATAAGTCTTAATACAACAAAAGTTCACAATATATTCATATATACATCCTCTAACAAAACTCAAAACATGGTGAGATCCTAGCCCTCCTTGTCTTGAACCTCATGTATAAAACCTGTAATAGTCAACCAATTATGGTGAGCCTTTCATACTCAATGAATAAATAAGCCCATACCCCTTTATGCTAAAATATCATACATCAAAATGATATACATATATAGGTAATCAATGCAAGGTTTAGAATATCTTCATTCAAATGAACATATATCATAAATGTAATCAAGGTCACCTAACTCCATGGGGAAACCTAACTTAAGGCATTGTGGGAGACTTCCTTTCCTTCCCACAAGCCAATCCTTACTCCAAAGGGGAGTTTTCTCGCCTGTTAGCTTAACATTATATCCCTTGCAAGGGAGTTGCCTTATTAGCAATACTTTCTCTTACACAGGGGAGTGCCCCTCACTAGTTGTGTCATGCATGCAATCTTTTCATTTAACATTATAATCAATTCACATCATTAATCTAAACATAGCTAGCCATGCATCACAGGAATCCCCATATCATCCTTAGGATTACCAATGCACATAAGCAATATCATTACCTTCATCTATCGTCATTAATGCATATGACATTAAACATATATATTAAGTCATTTATAAACATATTTAAATATATGTATAAGTATATAGTTTAGTCATAGTTATGGCTTATACATTAAATAATGATTACATTGAAATATAGTTTGCATGATGAATGAATATTAAGCTTTGAAAACATCATGTTACTTGAGGAGGTATGGGAATATCTACTCACTTCAAGCTATATCTCTTTCCCAAAATTTACTAATTCTACTTATCTTGGTGAATATCATAATCTCTAATAGCACCTAGCAATTATACACATATTTCAATTAAACTAAGTCCATTCATAAAAGAAATAACTTAATGTCAATGCTCATCTCAACCCCAACTAGGTGAAGGATACTTCTTTTCATCATGTATACATCATCAATCATAAGCCTAAAGTATTAAACAAAGTCAAAGAAACTCATTTAATGTCAATCTTCATTGCAAAATTAAACTAGTTACATAAGAACACTTATAAGGTTCATTAAGACATCAACTTAGCCATTAGTGCAACTAAGGTGTAAAACACTATTCAAGCTTAACTTCCTTCTTACATAAGAATATTAGAACACTTATAATCATTTAATAAACCATTAAACATGAAGAACCAAAAAGAATAACCCATACTCTTCAAGTACATCAAAAGCTCCTTTTGAAGACAACATCACCTTTCATGCCATACTAACACCAAACTTCATCTCTTCCATATCACCACTAAGCTCAAAAATACCATAAACACACTTATTCAAGCATAGAAATACAACAAATATGGTAGGTTATAACTTACATGAAATAGGTAGGAGAAAATCACCAAATTGATTGAAAAAAAAGAACAACATGGATGAATAAACTTCCTAACTTGATTTGGGTGGCCATGGATGGAGGAAACATTTTAGAAAGATTTGGGTGAGTTTTGGATTGATAAAAACTGAATCTGATGTTTAGTTGTGGAAATAAAGGGAAAAAGGTGGTGAGACCATTATGAGGGTGCAAAATAACCATTTTAGACATTATGGCTTGTTTAACAAAATAAAGAACTTTGGCTACCAATTGAGGTTTGATTGTTAAAAGTTATTCCTGTTTTTCATTCATTTCATGCTTCAGTATTCTGACTTGATATTTAATAATTAATTTCTAATAAAAATAGGTAGCCAAAAATGCTTCTAAAGTCCACTAAAGTGCATCTTTTAAAGCATACAACTTGTGGAAGCAAGCATACAACTTATGAAAGCTTTGCTTCAAACACTTCCTTCCTTCCTCCAAGAAGCTTCAAATAACAACTCTAGACATTTAAAATTCATTTAAAACACCTCATTACCATGTCATCTAAATGTACATAGGCACACATATTAAGCAAACATTAAACAAACATAGGCAATGGTATCAAGACAGTACAACTATGCAACTATCCAACTCTTCTTTTCTTTCTTCAAGAAACTTCAAATACAAACTCTAGGCATCTAAAACTCATCTAATAAAACACATCATTATCATGTTGTTTAAATGTACATTAGGTGCACACATTAGGCATATGTTAAACAAACATAAGCAACAACATCAAAATGGCAGCTATATACCAAATCTCACACAAAAATAATGCAGTCACACTCCAAACCTTACACTAACATATAGTTGTATCCTAATAATTAGAGTGCTTATTCCAAATTATTAGATCTTTTAAAAAAATTTAACAATACAATTTTCTTTTATCTAGTGTTTATTATCCTACTACTCATTTATATATGGTTAAAGCAAGTTATATTTATTGAGTATTTATATGATTAAAAAAAAAAAAGAGGAGATGTTAAAAGAACCTATCAAAAAAATGTTGGCAAATAGCTTTATTGTTATAAAATTATTTTATAGTTGTTGTTGTCTTTCATCGTAGAATTAGAATAGATGGCCTTATAGAATATTTAGCTAATTGTTATAAATGTATAGATAAAAGGGTTGACATTACTAAAATAATTATTAATGTTAAAAAATAATTATTGAATTATATAATGAATATCAATTTCTTAACTTGCAAATAAATCTAGTATTATTATTATTAACACTCTAAGAGGAATGTGAGTTTATCATACATTATTTGAAAGAGGGAAAAAATTAAGAGAATCATCCAATTCAAAGAGTGAACTTGATATTTATCTAACAATTTCTTTTGAGTTTGATGAAGGAAAATTAGGTAAAGACTTTGGACTATTGGTGTGAAGGAAAGAATATGACACACAATTTCAATACTCTCAATAATTGCAAAACACATTCTAGCTATACTAGCCTCAATAGTTACAATAAAACATGGTTCTAGTGCCAGTTGAAGTAAATTACATGTAACTCAATCTTCATTATCCCCTGAATCCTTAGAAACTTAAACTTCTTTTAGATGATTATGGGAAAAGCTAAGATTAGGGAATAAAAATTTTAAAAAGAAGAAGATGGAGACTTTTATATGAGTGATGCATCACACACAAGTGGCATGGATGGATGAAGTCGTCAAGTAAAATAAAGATGTTCATAATTCACATTAAAACCAAGGTAAGTGAACTACATGCACTTTGATTCCTCTAAACTTTAAGAGGATACATAGGCAATTTAATTTTCAAACTCTACAAATTTAAGTTCAAGTTCTTTATTTTTTTCTTTTTCAAAAATAATATTTAATTGTGTACCAAAAAATTATTAATTTTGACTTTTATTAATTATTTAAACATATGAACAAATTTTTACCTATGAAAACAAATTAAATTTGAATTGCATAAAAATTATAAAGGAGCATTTTTCTTTTTAGAAAATAACATTCAAAATTAGAATTTGGAATCAAAACTAGAATCAAAATCATTCCCTTAAGGTCTTGTCTCAATTCCAACACTTTATAAAATCGAAACTAATGGTTCGGTTTCAATTTTGATTTGATTCGAAATTGTGTTGTCTTTTCTAAATTTCTAAAATGATTATAGTTGTTATTAGTATATTTATATTCCAATTTGACATTATTGTTAATTTGGTATATATTATGTTATTTTAAGTTAAATTAGAATAGCTGATGTTAAATTGAAATTTAGTTTAGTTATAATTTTTTAGTTTAATATGCTAATAGTATTAAAAATTTGTTAATTTAAATTAGTTTTGTTTAATTAGCTTTGTTTATAAAGTGGTTAGTCTATTAATTAGATGAATTTAGATTAAATTTGCATTAATCTTCTATTTATTTTTGTGGTTTTATTTATAATGTTTAAAGTTTATTTAAAGTTATTTGCGCATTTATTTTCTCATTGGGCACAAAATCAGGTTTTTCCCTAGCTTTTTCGTTTTATGTTTGGAATCAGCTAGGTTTGCTATTGTAGTTTGAATTGTTAATTTGGGATGTTCTAAAAATAATTATTTTGTTTATGGGGATGTTTTAAAAATAAAGGAGGCAAATGAATTGGATGAAGTCAATTTTGAATCAAGTCTTTCTTTAGCACATTTAAGTGAAAATCACTATAAATTGAGGATTAAATTAAATTATTGAGTGAAGATGTAAAAATAAAAAATATATATAATAATTTTTTAAGTTTTGAATCATATTAGGTTGAGTTGATCACTCTTAATTTTGACTTTTAAAAATAAAAATATTATTTTAATTTTCAAATAACTTTTAGTTATTTTAAATAATTTAAATTGAATTAATTGATTGATCCATAAATTGAGTCAATCAATTTTATTTTTTAATCCTAAGTCAAACCAAGTTAAAATTTATTATTTATATTTAAAAGCATTATATATATATATATATATATATATATATATATATATATATATATATATATATATATATATATCTGTTTTGGGTAGGCCCCCAG
>CATIWR010523600.1:0-27181 GCA_949677035.1 Omphalea diandra | reverse complement strand
AACACAGAAGATATTTTTTTATTTCTCACACAAATTTAGACACATATATATATATATATATATATATATATATATATATATATATATATATATATATATATATATATATATATATATTTCCCATTGGTTGGTTGGACAAATGTTGCTCAATAGTAGTACAAAAAAGTACAAAATTTCCTTTACCATTCTGAACCATGAGAGCCCATTAGATTATCAAAAATTAAATGAAAACACTATAATTACAGGAGTTATCTTCCAAATGACTCCCACATGTTAGTAGGACAACTTGAAAAAAATATATATAAAAATAAAGGTGGAATCTTCTTCCATTTCATGGGAATAGACAATGAAAAGCAATAAGATGTTAGAGTTACCAAGACTGGTACTTGGGATCATAATTCATAACGGATGCTTTGTAAATAGTAAGGCATTAGAGATTGATAGATAAGAGTGTGCAAAGAAAAATTGAAAGTGCCAAACACAAAATTACCTCAAAAAGTGGGACAATATTAGCGAAAGGGAAACTCAATTGGACCCCACTTTATTAGTCAGAGTCCTACACATTCCTATGCACCCTCCCCTTCTTCTTCTAAAGGAGACATTTTATGGGCCCCTTGCACTTAATCACAAACCAAACACCATAACCCATCCATTCCTTTTGGGTGTGGGCATTGTCATTAGAGATGGACCCACTTTGACTACTGGCCTGGTTAAATCAGCGTTAAACTGGGTTTAAGCCAAGACAAAAAAAAAAAACCCAGATAAGTATGCTGAACAAACAGATTAAGCAATTCCAATAAAAACAAAGTAGAAAAGCAATGATGTAAGGATAGTACTAATGATTTTACCATCTGGGTCAGTTTGGCGTTCCTCAAGTAATTATACTATGGACCAGGTAAGACAAGTGGTTGTTTTAAGCCTAATAAAGCCACAGTCATTGGAACAAATCTCTCATGCACCGCAATTATGTCCTTGACCATTGACAAATTACTTGCCCAACTCGGAGGGAAGGCCTTCAAATTTTTCTTCTTTTTTTAATTAAAAAAAGGTCGGTTGATAACTTGCCTTCATATCAAGGAAAAAGTTGTTGGCTTGCTAATAATCCAAGATTAAAGACGACTTTGTTGATTTACCTGTGATAATGCTTCATTAATTTCAAGTTTGTCAGTTCGTCGTACAAAGTATTATGATTATGTTGGTAATTAGTTGAAACTCTTGTAGTAGTACCCTTGAGAATGTGGCACTTCTTATTTCACGTGATTTTAAATGATCAACAATTTCTTAAGCCTTTGAATTTTGATTGACAGTTATTATGAAAAATAAATAATACCATACCTAATTAAACGCATTTTCGATTTCAGTAATCATGATCGAGCATTTAAAAAAATTGAAATTATATATATAATTAAGTACATAAAATTCATCTTTGAGTTCACACACACTTGTGATATATATATATATATATATATATATATATATATATATATATATATATATATATATATAATCCAAAATTTGATTTTAACTTGTTTGAAAATTATTTAATTTAATTTGTATTTATTTATCAAGAGTCAAATGAGCCCACCTTAGTCAAGTGGCAAAAATCCACAAGGATTTTGCTACTTATCAATAAGTGAGCTTCTTGGGATTCTGACTCAACTATGTATCGAAACATGCTACCATTAGCTTTCACAAATGGGTTATGGATTCCACACATGATGACTTACCATTACCAATAATATATGTACAAGTTGTTGCAATGCCTTATCGGACCACACTTTGATGCTTGGATGGGTCACCCATAGATGATCATCCAAAACTTGCCACCATATATATATATATATATATATTCTTTAGAGCAAGGGTCAAAATTGCAATCAAGTCGGCATGCTCATCATGCAAATGGGGATAATTGCAATTAGTGACTATTTGTACCAAGTCAGATTGATGTGGTATTTATTCCAAGCATTAATTTAAGACATGATTTGATTGTGCAACAACTACAGGGGCTAGAGACCAATTTAGTTGCTCTCTTTCTTTATTATTATCACTATTATTATTGATATTATTGCAACATATTTTCTGTGGAAAGGCGCAAAAACAGAAAGAAACCCTGAAAGTACCTTCCTCCCATTATAGGTAAATCCCCACACTTTTGAATTCTCATATGCTGCCGTGTGACAAGTTTACCAAAGTTCAACACAAATTAAGGGTAAAAATCATATGGATTTTTGGTGAATTGACCCATTCACGTTTTTAGCTATAGACTCATTGAGTTCAAAGATACCAAATTTAGTTTAAATTAAGTATACTTTATCTTTAACATTAAGATGATTTTAGATTACTACTTGAATTATTGTGACACTAATCATTACAATTGAAATCTCACCCATGAAATGGTTTTTTATAATATTAAAGTACTGTCTCAAAACAACTTTTTTGTTTAGAATTTTGGAGTTCTTGCAAATAAATTTTACCGATGTCGAGCCCATTTTATATTTATTTATTTTTAGTTTTTTCTAATAAAGTAAGTTTTTTTTACCTTGTGTTAGTAGTTTTTCTTTATTTTATTTCTCTTTTGAGAATTTTTGTTTAGATTTATTATTTTGTTTCTATTTGTGAAAGTTTTTATTTTATTTTTGAGAGTTTTGATGATTTAAGTTTGATTTGGGCATCATCTCCCAATTTAGTTCTATAATATTATATAAATTTTAGTAAATATTGAATTATAGTACTAAATTTAATGAAAATTTTCATAATTGATAAAAATATAATAACTGAAAAATAGTTATAGAAAAAAATTATAATATCAAATATGAGCCAGTGTGTTGTTATTAACAATATTGAAGATCGATTTTATATTGATATTTTATATTATAAAAATATTTTTTTTAAATGTCGTATAAACTATTTATGAATGAAAATATCTTCATTATTATTAAAAAAATCTCATGCGGAAACATTTTTGAACTAATATATATATGTTTTTGTTCATTTTCCCATAACATTTGTGCATTTAATTTCAAAAATTAAATGATAATAAAAATTTAAATCTTTTTAATTTTTCTCATTATATCCAAAATTTTTATATTTCATCTAAAATTAATCAAATTTATATCAATTGTACCTATAGTCAAAACAGAATTTAAAAAATTTATATCATTTTTACTTTAAAGAAATTATATATTTGATTAAGAAACTTATAATTAGCTAAAAAATTTTTAAAAAATGTAAGGTTATTTTTTTTAGTAAAAAAATTTCAAATAATTTTAGAAAAATTTGAAAAAAAAGATCCTTTTGTTTTTTAAATTTCAATTGGGTTTGAATCCCATAACTGCCTAACAATCTTACAATAGTAATTTTTAAAAATAAAATAAATTACTCACCTTAATTTTGACTATAAATATAATTGATATAAGTTTAGCCCATTTCGATATAACTGGCTATTTCGAATCTTGAATACAATGATGAAAAAATAAAAATATTTGAATTTTTTTTATTAGTAAACGTTTTGAAAATAAACCATCCATGTTGTGTGATGAATTTGAAATTCGATAATTTAGCTATAAATTAGAACTTCACTTTCAATTTATCCACAAAATAGGTTTTTAAGTACAATACAAGTCTCATGTCCATTAACATGTATTATATATGATTAAATATAATGTTAATAAATATATGTACCAAAAACTTTAATAAACTTTGCGAAAATTGACAAAATTATTAATTATATTGATAATAAAGTTTTGAATATATTTGAAGAGAGATTTAAGAATTAGGATGTAATTGTTCAAATCACTTTTGCATCAAGATACAAACTCTAATTTTAATTAATCATCCAAAAGATAACATAAAAATTTAAAATCTTTATTTTTCATATTATTTTTTTATTTAGAAATTGTAATGTTATTGAATTATGAGTTAAAGGACCATGAGTAAAATTAACCACATATTTTATAAAGTTTATTACTCTTTTATGCAGAAAAACTGTAATAAGTTGGTTTAGGAAAAGGGTTTGGGTAAAATCTTGACAACTTAATTAAAGTTACAAATTAAAATATAATATATACAAGTTATGATCCATATATATATGTAACACGTTTGAATGATCTAAAAAAGTAGTCAATAGGTTTTGCTTTTCTTAAATTTTGGCTGAATAACTTTCCTCTTCTTTTCTATTCCCATGACTTTCCAAAGCATGCATTCTATTCCATAGACTTCTCATGATATTTCACCTCTTATAATTATCTTTCCTTTTGTGTTGGTACCTGAACTAGTCACTACTTGTGTTCAGATGTCTAACACAATGATTCGGATGCAACAGTAATTGACTCAGGCAGGTTATAAAGTTATATAACTTTTGCAACAAATTAGTTATTGGTATGATGCTATTATCTCAGTCTCATTGGAAGACATGAATCCCATAATTGTTTAGTGCTCCCTCCATTTTATATTAATTGACATTTTTTTTTATTTTGTATAGAAATTAAGAAATTATTAATTATGCTACATTTTAGGAATTAAATTACTAAATTACCTTTTTATTTTTTTATGACGATATTCAAATTAAATACATTAATTATTTCTTAATAAAGATAACGATAGAATTATAAAAAACAAAATTTAAATTTTATTGATATTCTAAAATAACAGATACTTTAAAATAAAAAAATTAAAAAAACATCAGTTAATATGGAATGAAGAAAGTACTTATTTGTAACAAATTTCTTTCTACTCCTTTTTCTTCTATGCAAGAATATGTTTTTTTTTTTTTTTCGAATGAGTACTTATGGGCATTCTACCATTGAATTATTAACATGCAATCACAATTATAAAGATATTGTTATGTACAATTTGTATGCTTTTGGTCCAAGCAAGAAACTGGCACAAGGCATGTGAATTCTGAACGTGAGCAAGGTGAGTTCATTTTCATTCACATGGAGGGTCATGGAGGGTGATGAAGTTTTAAAATTAATTAGGATTATTGATAATGATGGGGCAATGGAGAGATGGAGCAAAGATCCTTGGTGAGCACCATTGATGGACTGAGATTTTTTTTTTTTTTTTTTGGACAATGAAGTCAAGAGAAGATTATATATAGACCTAGCTTCAATTAATTAATGAAAGGCCTAATTACTTAATAATAATTTATTTATTTATTAAGTGTATGCGATTACTAAAGTTTATAGAGGAGACAAGTCTTGTATTAGCATCTCATGTTCTAGTGTCTTTCCTCTTAATATGCTAAAATGATCCGCAAATTGTTCTCTGGCTGTGGTTGATCCATGTTGATTTTCAATCCATTATCTTCTCAAAAGAAATAAAAAAAAAAAAGGAACAATTATAATATTTAAATTCATAATTTGTTGACTGATTGATTGGTTTTATATAAAAAAATACAAATATGTAATTAAATTCATTCTGCATAAGTTAACTAAGTGTGAACTTAAACTAATAATTTATTACCATTTTTTTTAAAAAAAAATCAAGAGCAGATGATTTACATGACTAGAGGAACATGAAAGGGCAGAAAAGATGAACAAACCAAGGGGAACAGTAAAGTCATGGATTTTTTCAAGAAAGCCTAAGATAATATTAGGTATGATATAATTAAATGTAATGTAACGTAATAAAAAAAAATTAATTTAATAATTCAATTAAGTTTGTATTTGATTATATTACATTATATTTGACTATATCATATCAAATACTACCTAAAAGTTTTGAGAGTTATATTCTACTTTCACAATAATTACCGTTTTATTGATTGAAACAAATTTAATCGTTAAGATACCATTTTATTAATCAAATCAATTTTAATTGATGAAGATTTGAGATTTCTAATAAGAGAAAATAAAATAAAATTTTTATGTATAGGTAACAATTCCTACCTCCATACGAAATTACCTAAAAGAAAATTTAAAATAATATGAAAAATTTTTTATCAAATAATTTAATTTATATGTCAATTTCGAATTAAAATTGACATGTTTAAATTATTAATAATATTTAAAATTTAAAATTTAAAATTAAAATAATATTTACTTTTTAAAAAAAGGTCAAATATATTGACATAATCTAAAATTTAAAAATATTTTGAACTTCCTTTTATATTTTGTCATGGTAATTCGATTTGACCCTACTATAATTTAGAGTGATGCAATTTTGAACTATTGGAAAAGAAAAAATGGATATAAAAATTGACTTGACTCAAATTCATATAATCTGATCCATTAGTCAATCTAATTTTATTAAAAATATGATGAAAAATAAGTAGAAAAAGAAAAAAAGAGGAAAAAATTACATAATATTGTGCATATATATATACTTTCTAAGATATAAAGTAATATTATTTATTTTGATGTCATAGCATCACACCGAAAGATAAGGGAATGCTCACCACAACAGTTACATGTGTAAGTTTGTCTTCTTTCTTTCTTTCTTCCATTAATATGTGAATATGATAGTTAAACATTTGCAGCGATGTTGAGATGAGAAGAAAGTGACGTGACATTCATTCCTCTTTAATGGACAAATTGGAGATTGGTGGTCACTTTTTAATTCTAATATCAAAACAACTCAGTTTGTCAAAAGTTTGAAAATCACTAGACCTTTGCCTTTCTTTCTTTCATTGTACACTTTTTTTTTTCTGTCTCCCTCTCAACTTGTCTACATTACTGAAGTTTGGAGTATGTGATTTTTTTTTTCCAACAAAAATAATATTATCAGATGGTCAAATGTATAGTATTTCATAATAGAAGATATTAGAATTTTAAACAATGATAATTATTTTTATCATTAAAATTATGATGTGCATACAATAAAAAATGATTTTACTTTCAATTAGACTCTTATTTTTTATTAGAATTGCAAGCATTAAGTACATTTAATAAAATAATTCGTAAACAAGTTCGATAAAAATTTATGTACGTTCATTTATAAACAAGTTCGATAAAAATTTATGTATGTTCATTTATGAAATTAAAGAAAAAATTTAAACCTATAGTTGATAAATGAATGAACAAAAACACATAAATTCAGTTCGTTAATGTTTGTGATCATGTTCACATGATATTTATAAACATGTTTGCTCTAAAGCTCATTTGAATATTATTCTTTTCTTCAAAAAATAATATTGTTCATGTCCATTTAGATGCAATAATAGTTTATCAATCCAATAAATATGAAGAAATTAAAATTTTATGCACACAATAAAACTAATTTAACCTATAGTTCATCACCAAATGCAAAACAAAATTATAAATTATATCTATAATATTGTAAAGTTATAAATAAAAAAATAATTAGAAATTATAGTAATTTGATAAAGAGAAAAAAAAAATTACCAGGAATGGGTAACTTTATCTCATATTGTTTATGAATAATTAGAGAAGAGGCTATAAAAAAGAAATCTCATGTCTCTTATCTCATTCAACAATAACTAAATCATCAAGTGTGCCTACAATGTTGTAACTGTGAGTTTTTTTTATAATATTATTTATATATTAATTAATATTATATAATCTATAAATTATAAAGTTTTTATAAAAAACTGAGTTTCTTGAGTTTGGTAAAAGTTGATCAAGTTTGACGAAGCTCAAACTTTAATATAAAAATGTAAGCACTTGATTAAAGTTTGATTCAAACACAAATTTACTTATACAGTAACTAAATAAGTCTGAAAGTTAAAAAACTCAACTCGATTTGATTGAATTCATTTACACCCTTATTTTTTACGTTCATCATACCGAAAATCTCGCCACCTCTACTATTTTAATAAGTATGTTTCTGATGGATATTATACTAAAGATGATCAGTAAATTATTTTTAGCTTAATAATAATTTAAATTTAAATATTTACATGTCAATGCAATATATATATATATAGAACAGTCTATTTTACTCAAATAATTTAAGGGTTGCCGACAGATAGGTGCAGTGAAAGGGATGGGATGTGAAGAAAGATATAAATGAGGGAATTCCATTTCTGAGTTGATTACCTTTTGCTGTGTATGTCTATGTATGGGCTAATAGTACTTTTCAAACCATGACTCTTCAGCATGTCTCATTTGTTTTTGTGATAAGGAAAAAAAAAAAAAAAAAAATTAAAGAACTGAGTGGTTCGCATTCAGTGGTGATTGATAATTTCAAGCCCGTCACAAAAATTAAGCTTTCTTCTTTTTTTTTTTTAAAAAAAAAAGGACTAAAATTAAGTACTTAAGTGGAATATTCTAATCTAAGTTCTTACGCCCAAGTCCCAACACATATTAACTGCCAATGAAAAATCTACTGTACTTTAAATATGACGATGAGAAAGCTCCATTGCATGAAGTTTTGCCGTAAAAAGCGTTTGCTTGCAAGTAATAATGAATTAACTGGTTTCATACAGATATGGCAATTTTTTTTATGCGGTCTGAAAGCGAAAGAGACACAAAATAGTTTAATTTGAAATTAATTTGATTCAATTTATAGATAATTTAAATTATTTAAAATTAAAATAATATTTATTTATTTTTAAAATTTTGAAATTAAGAGTTATCTAATTCAAAATTTGAAAAATAATTTCAAATTGATCTAATTTAAATTCGACCCAATTTGTTTATCAACTCTAAGTTTATATGTATAGCTATGAAATGGATTGCAATCACTTTATGTTAGTGATTGATTAGTTCATATATATATATATATATATTGTTATACTCTAATTGGAAGCACAAAATCTTTGCAAGGAAATGAAGAATTACAAAAATAAATTGAAATATATGTACATATGCTTGCTTAATTTATCATAACTTTTTTAACGTTATTAGTAGAATTTACTAAATTAGTATATATAGTAATTCATTCTATATATCCAATGAAAATCCTTCTCTTTTATGAGTGTATATAATATCGAACAATAAGTAAAATATAAAATAGTCCTACAAAAAAACATGAAAAAAATAATAATTACTCAATCATCAATCATAATTTTAATTTATGAAAATTAGTGGCAAATAATTAAGTATTTATTATACACATCTCTTTTTTTTTTTTTTTCTTAGGGTTTGGACCATCAATTAGAATATGAAGGGAGTCATATTCTTCTAGTTAGAAGGAAACCTATACTCAAGAATTAATGATGAAAAGAGCCCCTTAGTATTTTAGAATGCCGGTGGAGGTGGTGCATAAAAGAGGAAGAAAAGAAAAAAGAAACTTCTGTGAAAATTTTAATGCATCATTGACTAACAAAATAATGATCAAGCATCAATAGACAATAAAGTCTTGCCGGCAGCAACTACTTTCATAGATGAATATCCCAATCCAACGGAGAAAAAGATAGCCTAAGAAGTCATAGAACTAATGCTAGATTCTTGAATATTCTTTATTTTACAAGGGAATAATTAGAGTGACAAACCTGTTGAATGGAGCATGTTTGAACCCGTTGAATGGAGCATGTTTGAGTTGAGATCAAGTTGCATCAAATTATGAGATCAAGATATAAAAAGGAATTCGATTTTTTTTTTGTAAATATTGAGTTGAGTAACTTATAATTTTAATTTTTAAATAATTCAATAATTTAAATCGGATAATTTAAATTCACTTATGATTTAGAGTTAAAATTGAGTCATTTTGAATTGATACGCAAGTTGAATTATTTATTAAATCGGATTTGATCTAAAAATTCTGAAATTGGATTCGAATAGATTTGGAACCTGTTATATGTACAAATAATTAACTAATATATGCTGATTAAATATTTAGAATCATTAAATTTATTGGATTAAACATGTCTAGCTTGAATTTGGCAATTTTATTTCTTTTAAGTATTTTAATAAAAATTAATGTCATTGAATTTAGATAATCAAATACAATTAAATAATTAATTGTTTGGTAAAATGTCATCATAAGTTTATAGCAGAGTGGTCCTGCATCAAAATGAAAAGGACAACCAAAATCTCCCAATCAATAAAAGGTGAAAGAGATGTATATCATCTCAATTGCTCAAGCTACAGTGCTTTTTATTCATATCTCTTGCTATGAATGCAAAATAAGCTATAGCTAATACCTAATATCATCCATATAAATTATAATATCTTACATTGCATAGAGGTGGTATGGTAGTAATATTTTTTGAGGTCAGAAGTTCACCTTTTAAAGTATTTTATATGGATAAAAAAACTTAATTTTATATTAAAAATAATAGAAGACTCCTGAGCTCTTACATTAATCTATAGAGTTCAATTTGTAGTTAATGAATTGTTTTAGTACATCCAAAACATTTAAAGAAAATAAAATTTTCAACATAGATATCTCAATTCTACATTTAAAGATAAATTAAAATCACATCTACATTTAAAGATAAATTAAAATCACATTCATAAATTTTGAACTATTATTCAAGAATTAATTATGACTAAAGGTGTTTGCATTTCTAAGCTATTGATAGAGTTGAACTCAAAAGTAATAATGTAGGTTTTACTTAAAGCTATGCATGAAAATGTGCCAACTTCAATTTAGCTAAAGCATGTAATTTCAGCTCTTTTTAATATTTCAACCAAAAAATAAAAAAATAATGTAATTCCAGAAAAATTTTCTATAAATAATTTTTTTTTCCAGAAAATAAATGAAGTCTAGATTTTGTCTTTTCCTTTTTCTATTGTGTTAGTATATACATACGCCATAAAAATTATTTTGTATTATTATTTAAAATATAATAAAGTGAAAATTATTTGGTATTTTATTATGTTACCTCTTAAAAAAAAATTATTTTTATTAATGAAGGCAATATCCTTCGTAACTTCTAGAGTAATTATTCAAAAACAAAATGGATATTGAAGATTTCAATGACATGCGAACAAATTTATAAGTAAGATTTAGAAATTTTAGTGGATCATTTTTAATTTGAATAGAATTAGGAGATTTTAGAATTTTTAATAGTGTTACTTCATAAATTTAATAGTTGCATAATTGAAATTTATAAAAATTTAGAGGAATTTATAAATGAGTATGATCACTTTATAACTTTATTGGGGTCCCATATTGAAAACACAAAAGTTTAAGTACTATTTTGAAATTGAAGTAAGATCATTATATGACCTAACATAATGCACATGAATCAACTCTTCATCGTGAAGGCAAATTGAACAATAGATTGGCTTGCAAATGCAGCCTTGCAGCTTCTTCATGTTATTTATTTTATTCAGTAAGTTTCTGATACTCTTCGAGATATCTAAATGTTGAAATGATAGGTGTTAAATGACTTAGAGGAGTTGTAGTTTTTCTTTGTTTTTTAAACATATAGGTTCATATCATATGTTTCAATACTAGTCCTACGTAATTGTTCGATATAAAATGAGGAAACAAAGGTCTCTCTCTTATTTTTATTTTTTATTTTTTTATCAAACCATTCAATATCCTCACACTTTTTAGATATAGGACTAATTTGGATTTGAGATGGGTAAAACTATTAGGGCGATACAACTCTTATTATCGAGTTTTAATGCAACTACCTAAATCTCGAACTTAAGATTCTAATTAAGGTAAAATAATCTCTTACTAGCTTATTTATGTACTCATAATTTATTTTTTATTTTCGAATTATAAAAATATGATGGACAAAACAAAGTAATTTTTTTTCTTTTTCAAATTATTGGGTTCATATTATTTTGATTGATTATTTTTGTCTCTCACTGACTTCACTGTCGAAATCTCCTCCAAGATATCTAGTTCAACGCTCCACCTATCTTTTTATGCTATAAAGCTGAATAGAAAATTTTCTTGAACTCTAAGTCATCATACATGCGATTGAAACTTATCAATTTTTTTTATAATTAAAATATTTTATTATACAATATTAGTAATTAGTAAAAAAATAAAGATGATTTGTAGCCTATAAAAATATTATCGCTTTTAGTAAGATTTAAACATCAGATACTCTCAGGCATCACCTTTACCACTAGGGTAAGGATCATTTGCAACAATCTATTCTTCAAGCTCATAAGACATTGTCATATGAATTATGTAAAATCTAGGACTTTTTTTACCTATTTACATTAAACTTTTTTTTTTATTGTATTCATATGTAACATCCTATCTCTAATTACCAAACTGTGATATCATTCAAAGTCTTGAACAACTAATATGGTATAATGTTCTTTTGATATAATGCATCACCAACTCAAAAAACACTAGATTTAGTATAAAAATATTAAAAAACTAATCAATTGAAGTTTCTTAATTAGATGATTTTATATATTCTCACTTTGTTTTCACATCGATCAATAGAGATCTCATGAAGATACTGCCAGTATTGATTTTAGCAATGGAGCAATCATGTCAAACACTCCACTTACCACTTTTCATTTCGTACATCGATACATGCCGCAACAAAGTGTCATATTTACAATGATGTTGCGCCTCATGTCTGTTTAGTAAATTTTTTTAATATAAATTTTAGATAGATTTTGATGAAATATTAAATTTTATATTCATTTCGTTCATTTTCTATAATTATATACATAAAATTTTATATAGAATTCTATTGATATCTATCATTTTTTGTACTTTAATTCTATCAAATTATATATTGATTTAATTCTTTTTTTTTTATAATAATGCACTAAATTTTGAGTAGCTAAACATAACTTTAATTTGATACGAACCAAGTTAGGAGCAACTTAAAGTTGCAAAGAATGAAAGGAACTAGGAAGGAGATCTCCTTCAAAAGGATGAAGACATCACAAAAGTTTCAAAACATGTCATATTTGGAGTTGTCATATTTGGAACTGTCATATGTAAACCTGCCTTATTTGGACAATCTTCTTCACAAAGGCAAAATGGTCATTTCTGTACTTTTATTTCATATATGGATCCTTAAAATGAAATCAAGAAGTACAACTCTATAAATGAGAAAAATTTGCACAAAATTGTTCTAGAATATTTTAAAAAACTTCTAAGAATATTTCAAGCATCTTTCAGTGAAAGAATAAAAGTCCTAAAGAGAAACTAAAGATGGGGGCACATAAAAAAGAAAATTCAAAAGTCAAGTCAAAATATTTTTCCAATGTTGACAAAATCTCAACATATAATTTTCTTCTTCTTTGGACCGAATGGTAAGTCTTACTTAAGAGTTTTTCTTTTCCTTTCTTCAATTGGAATGACACTTATTTAGAAGATGAAAACCCTATTTGTTTGAATAGGACATGTTATGTTCCTATTTGGATTGTTTCTAATTTTCTAGATTAGAATCAAGTCTTTTTTCTTCCTACATAGAAAAGCAATGTAAAGCCTATATAAAGGGCTATAAAAAATGTGTAAGAGATAGTTGATGATCAATATAATTTTGATTTCTTATAAGAGATTAATTATCTTATTGAATTCTTGAAAGAATTTGGTGAGATTGTTTAGTGAAGACTTAATAATTTCACAAACTTGTTTAATGTAGGTCCTAAATTACTTAGTTAATTTAATGATGAGATTAACACTTCTTAAATCTTTATAATTCAGGTTGTTATAAACAAGTTTTCTAGAGGTCTAATTGAAATTTAAGAATTTATCTTGTTTGATCTTTGAATTAAAGCTTGAGACTTGTGTTCTACATATGAATAAAGATTCAAACCAACCTCGTTTGTATCAATAAGTATTTTAATTTGCAAAATTATATAATCATTTCAAGAACTATGAGTTTGCAAATTTGAATTTCATTCAAACCCACTTAACTAAAGTTTGTGTACCCATTTATTAATTAAGAATTATGACATCGAATATTAGTAGAAGAAGAAAAAATTAATATGGTATTAGTATATTCCATGAAGAATAAAGAAAAAGAAAAAGCTAAAAAGAAAGAGAGAAGAATTGCCACTTTAGCAACCACCATGTTAGATAAGATTCACAATATTGTGAAACTGGATTAAGTATCAAAAGTTGAAAAAAATGACATTATGAAATAAAGTTTTTATGCTGATAGGGAATTAGTGATACCATCCAATGTCAAGTTATGGGTTATAAGTAGTTAAAAGAATAACCAAATTTTGAAGGTAGGAATCTTTACTAATACAGGACATAACCCTCTTCCCTTTTCTTCTTCTCTAACATTTAAACCTATTGGGTTTCCTTTTTATATTACTTTAGCATGCTTGCATTTAGAAGATCCTTTTGTTGAAAAACGGTTCTCATTCTCATTTGGTCTAAACTTGAAGGTTGTTCAATATAAATTTTCTCTTCAATAAGACCATTCAAATATACACTTTTCATATCCATTTGAAAAAAATTTAAAATTCATATGACAAACAAATGCTAAGAGAATCCTAATAAGCTCTAATCTTGCTACGAGAGTAAACGTTTCATCATAATCAATACCTTCCTCTTGGTTGTAATCCTCAACAACCAATTTAGCTTTGTTTCTTGTGATGAAACCTTGTTCATCTAACTTATTTCTAAACACCCATTTGCAACCTACAATTAGATGTTCTTCATGCCTAGGAACAAGTTTCGAAGCTTAATTTCTCTCAAATTAGTTGAGTTCCTCTTGCATAACAATTGTTAACTTTCATCATCAAGAGTCTCATCAATTGACTTTGCTTAATTTAAGAAACAAAAGCAAGATTATTATCTAAGGAATGCAATTGAGCGCTAGTACTTACTCCCTTTGATGTCTCACTAATGATAAGATTCTTTGGATGATTCTTGGAGTATCTCCAATTCTTTGGGAGTCCTTGAGCTTGGTTCTCCTCTTGTTGAGGTTGAGATTTCTCTACTTTTTGTGGTGGCTCATTATCTTCAAGATTAATCACATCTTCCTTAGGAGTTGATTCAAGCTCCATCATTTCAAAGTCACCTACAAGATCATTAACAAGAGAATTTTTTCCAAGATTAAGTCTGTTAGACTTATCAAATATATACATTCTTCAACTACAATAGACTTTTTGTTAAAGACCCTATAGGCTTTGCTAGTAGTAGAATAACCAAGAAAGATACCTTTATCAATTTTTTGAGGCAAATTTTTCAAGATTGTCCTTGGTATTAAGAATGTTGAATTTGCAACCAAATACTCTAAGATATGAAAGCTTGGGTTTTCTTTCATTCCATAGCTTATAAGAAGTTTTGTTTAGAATGTGTCTTTTGAAAACATGGTTTGCAATATAACATTAGGTTTTGATGGCTTCGGTCCAAAAGTAATTTGGTAAGAAAAACTCATTAAACATAGTTTTAGCCATCTCTACTAAATTTCTAGTTTTCATTTCTACAATATCATTTTGTTGTGGTATTCTAAGATCAGAAAAGTTGAGAGAAATCTCATTCTCTAAATAGTAATTTTTAAAAGATTTATTTTGAAATTTTTTTCTATGGTCACTCTTAATGGAAGAAATGAAGTAACCATTTTCATTTTGGACTCTTTTAACAAAACTTTTGAAAGCATCAAAAGTATCACTCTCATAAGCAAGGACGAATACCCTAGTGAATCTAGAGTAGTCATCTACTAGCATAAATGCATAATACTTTCCACCCAAACTAGCATTTCTAGTAGGTCCAACTAAATCCATATGAATGAGTTGAAGAGGTCTAGAAGTACTTACAAGATTTTTGGCTTTGTAGGGTTTGATGTTGTTTTCCCATTTGACATGGTCCACAAGTCTTATCCTGTGTGAACTTCAGCTTTGGAAGACCCTCTACTAGCTTTCCTCTTGATAAGTTTTATGGAAGTTTCATGCTAGCATGTCCAAGTCTTCTATGTTAAAGTCAAGACTTATTACTAATTGAAACAAGACACTTAAGGGATTGGTTAACCAAATTATCTAAATCAATTAGGTAGGTATTGCCTCTCATTTCACCCTTAAAGATTACCTTATTTTCTACCAAAGTGGTAACCTGACATTCTCTAAGGTCAAAGGTAACTTTATTACTTTTATCACATAATTGACTTATACTTAACAAATTGTGTTTTAATCCTTCAACTAAAAGAAAATTATTAATGAGAGAGCAACCTTTGTTACCAATATTTTCAATGTCAAGTACCCTAACCTTAGCATTATTTCCAAATGTGACATTTTCACCCTTCTTCTCTTTAATGGCTATGAATAACTTCTTATTTTTTGTCATATGTTTTGAGCACCCACTATCCACATACCAATCATTATCTTTTTTGGTGGCTTTCAACCATTTTTATAAAATAAAACATTTCATCATTGTTTAGGTAACCAATCATACGTGGGTCCTGAGGGGGTTAGACTTGGAAGGATCTTCCAATTTAAGGTGTGTCTTCCTTATGTAATAAAAGACATTGATATGTCCATACCTCATGCAATAGTGGCATTGTAGTTTAGACTTGTGAGTCTTTCTCCTATGTGTTAACTTGGTGTAAGTAGGAGCCCTTCTTACACTTTATTTTGTAAATGCACATAACTACAAAAGTGAGGAGTATAAGAGAAGTTTGTATGTATGTGTGTGTGTGTTTGGACATGCCTCTTTGAATATATGTATGCATGGTTAGCTCTTTGAGGCTTAGCTTTTAAGCCTTAGGGAGTCTTCCCTTTGCCTTCAGGCTTAAGAGGCGTAGTGCTTAAAACACTTTTCTTTCTAATAACCTCAATACTATAAGTTCGAGGTTTAGATACTCTAATGGATATAAGAGGAGAAGATGTAGATGAGGAAGCTTCATTGAAGCCTAACCCATATCTTACTGAGGGCAGTGTTTGAGATACAATGAGAGTATCCAAAAGTTTTTCCTTTATGAAATTTTGAGATGGAATTCCTAAGCTTAATTACTTCACCTTTTAAAGTGTCATTTTCTTTTCTTAAAGAATTAAGAGAGGATGGAGTTTTAGAAAGATTTTTTTAAAGATTTCTTGAATTATTCATTAAGTCCTCAAGTCACTTACAAGATCATTTAAGCTTTTAAATTCATCATCAAGTTTTGAACACTTTTTCTTATAAGTTTTCATTTGAGATTTGTATTTCTCACATCTCAAGGTTAGAGCTTCAAAAAGCTCATCATCCACATCATCTAACTCATTAAACTCATGACAAAAGTGTGAAAAAATATTTACCTCATTGAAGGAGTCTTTTTGAGTCATAAATCATAGGTTGGCAACTTCATCATCATCTTCTTCCTCACTTGAGCTATCATCCTAACTAGCCTTGAAGCTTTTCTTCTTTTCCTTATCCCACTTCTTTATTTTCTTCAATTTAGGGCAATCATATGTAATGTGCCATTTCTTTCCACGCTCAAAGTAAGTCATGACATTTTTCTTTTCTTTAAAGTTTGGGGATACTCTTTTAAAGTTCCTTCTATCTTTTCTCCTCTTTATAAGCTCTTTGTTCCTCTTTAAAAGCATTGCTAGCTCATTTTCATCCTTCTTACTTTTATCACTATCACTAGAGGTAACTTCAACCACCTTGTCTTTGCTTGAAGACTTGAGAGCAAGTCTTCTTTTTAACTTTTTCACTCTTGTCACCTTGTCCTCTCAACTTGTTCATTTCTTCATCCTTCCTTTAGGCTAGCTTATCAGTGAGTAGCTTACCAATAAGGACATCCGTTGGCACTTTTCCAATCTTCGGATTGGATTCTTGTATACTACATACTTTAGCTCCAAACTTTTCAAGAAGAAGAGATTAAAGTATTTTAGTGTTTACATTAAGGTTTGTAAGGATTCTTCCAAACTTTTTCATGTTTATGATAATGATGATGAGTCTATTTGTCATGACGACAATGCCTTCATTTTCTTTCATCATGAAGAACTCTCACTCTATTATATACATCTTTAATCTACTAGATTTTACAAGTGTAGTGCCCTCAAGGTAGTTTTCTAAGGCCTTCCATATCCCATGGGTTGTTAGGCAATGTTGAACTCTACCATTCTCCTCTCTTGATAATAAACTAAGGAAAATGACTATTGCTCTTTTGTTCTTATCATTTGACTTTCTTTGAGCTTCTACCCATTCTTTTATTTCAATAAACTCTTCACTACCATCTGCCACTTTGGTTGGATGCTTCCATTTTTTTGTTATAATGTCCCATAAATCCACTACATCACTATCTAGATAAATCTCCATTTTGTACTTTCAATAAGTATGGTTGAATTTTAGATGAGTATGAATTCCTCATTGTGTCATGGTCTTTTTCTCACATAAGTAAGGCTTGAGTTGAGGTCTAGCTCTGATATTACTTGTTGGCCTTTGTGCACCAAAAAGAGGGATTGAATTAGTGAAAAATTTAAATTTTAGAGGAAAGATTAGTTATACGAGTATTATAAGAAGAATAAAACACATAAAAATTTATAGTGGTTCGAGTATTAATAAACCCTACATCTACTCCCCAATTCTTCCAATTGAGTATTTCACTAATACTAAATGGTGTTTTACAAGCTCACACCAAACTTTACAATTTGTGTTGTACAGAGGCTCACACACAACCTCACAAGTATTTCCCAAGGCAAACACTTAATCTTATACACGAGTTTTCTATTAGTTCACTCCTAATCCCAAAAGGTGTTTAAATCTCACACCAAATTTCTTACAACTCAATTATAAAGAGCAAATAAGAGACAGAGTTGAGAAACAAATTTGCAAGAGTTTGACCTTAGTAAATGTTATTCTCTTGCATTTATATCCATTTGGTAGAATACTTATAGGTTTCTCCTACCAAAGAGACATTAGAGATAAAAATTAATTTCAAATCTCTAAAGTACGCTAGGAAAATATGCTTTAGATGCTTGTAAGGCCATAGTAACGATCGCTACAAGTGAATCGCGATCGTTATATCTTTTTCTCCTTGGGTTTAACCTAGTCACAATTGAGATCTTTAACTTTATCTTAACGGCTAGTGACATGTCGCAGTTCAACATTGGTCCTTTGGAAAAATAGCATTGAAACCCTCTTTTGGCCTTTAAGAGTCATGATTGCTATTCCAAGGTCACAAGTGTGATCTAAATCCCATTGGCTATCTGAATGTCACTTCTGGCCATGATTGGCTCTGTGCTATTTGAGTTCTTGAGTTGAGCTTGTTGAAGTTGCCACAGATCATGTTACGGTCGTGACATATGAATTTGTAATAGTCTTGTAACATGTGGCTTATGTTGGATGTAACTCTAAAATCACTCCAAACTAGATTGAATATCATGATCACGATTTAGGATGAGATGCTCACGATGAACACTTTTATCCACTTTGTGTGCAAGACTTCACTTAGTAACAGTTGCTATGTGGTGGGTAGCAGTTGTCAATTATAGACACATTTTGATTTTGAGCTCCATTCTATTCCTACTAATATTCTAACTTAATCACTGCAATCACAACATTTAGACAAGATGTTAAAACCTTTCCATCTATGTTGTCAATATCAAAATAGAGATTCGACGTAAGTTTGACCAACCTAGCCTAACATATTTTTTTAAACACGCACTATTTAATTGATTTATATAATTTTTTATTTGAAAATTTTAAAAATTATCAATTATAACAGTTAAAACATAATGTTTAAATATTAATAGGTTACTTGATATAATAAATAATCTTTAGAGTTTTAAAATTAAAAGATGATGTTGACCAATTAAATGGTAGGTGTTTGAAAATAAATAAATATTATTAGTATTTTTTATATTGAAATTATCCTCTTATTTTAGCAAGTAAGCCACCATGGTAGTTAAGTATAAAAGCTATAAAGACTTAATATATTATATATGCTTAAGAGTTGCCATCTAAGAATTTGGGCTTTTAAATTAAATTAAATTTCTTAACATTAAAAAAGTAATCAAATTAATTACATCAATGAAGGATATGTCTAATAACTCAATCAAGAAAATATGTAAGAATATTTAGTTATCCTACTAGAGTATATGATATTTACATGGAAGAGAAAAAAGAATTAAGGTTATGTTTGTTTTCAAGGAATATGTAAGAATATTTAGTTATCCTACTAGAGTATATGATATTTACATGGAAGAGAAAAAAGAATTAAGGTTATGTTTGTTTTCCAGGAAATTGGCTAAGGAAATTTAACTTCTTAAAAAGTAGAATTTTTTTTTTTTTGTGTTTAATTGCAAGAAAGTGTAAAGTCCAAAGAAATTTGAATTTCTTTTTTATCATTCAATATATATATATATATAATAACTTACCGAGAAGAGTGTCAATAAGTATAAATTTTTAAAAGAAATTGAAAAATGTTTTTTAAATTATTTTTATAGTTATTTCTTTAAATAGATTTACTTAATGTGACATAACTCTTTATGTTAATAATTTAGGATAAAATGATATTTAATAATATATATATTTTTAAAATTAATTAATTAAATATGATTTTGGAGCATGTTTTTAAGAAAAATAGGCAAACCAAATAACAAAAAATTCAAGTTTTCAGAAAAAATAACTTTGTAGAAAATATCATTTTTTAAAAGTTATTTCTCTAAAACTAAAAACTTTGACACCAAATAAGACTTAAAATTTTCAATTATTTAATTTAACATGAATTATTATGTTCAAACAATGTCAACCCTTTAATTGAAAACTAATGATTAAGACTTTGACGCTTGCTTTTAGAATATACAAATTTAATTCCTGAATTATTTTTTATGAAATCTCAATTACTTATTCAAAATGAATGAAAAATATTTTAACATAATATATCATATTAATTCAAACTTGACAGTACTAAAATCCAAAAAAATAAGAAAGAAGACCTCAAAGGTGGCTTACATATTGGACAACAATGTTTGAAATCTCATTTTCTTTATTAAAAAAAAAAGGAAACAAATTGAAGTAAATTTGATTTTAATAAATAAATTGAAATACTAATAGCCAGATAAGGGGCTTTAGGGACACAATGGTTGAAGGGTGAGTATTTGAGCAAAATGGAGGAACTTTGTATCTTCTTGTGACAAAATATATAAGGTTTCCTATCCATGGAACATGTCTAATAAGGGAAGGTTGTTGGGGATACAACTAAGATATGTCATAAGGCAAAACAGTTCCATCATGTGAATCTATTATCCACAATTTCATACCCTAACATTTATATTATTATATTCATTTCTTTTTTATTTTTTTTTTCAATTCAAGAAATGGAGAAAGGAACAATAATTTACTATCCAAAATGCATTGTATTTGCTGAATCTTCAAGATGGAAGAAGGTCTTTCCAATAGGCAGTTAGTTTGGTAAGATTTCGTGTATATGATGGCAAAAAAAAAGCATGAAATGAGATTTTTTTTTATTCACTAATTTAGTTCTTTTATAAAATTAAAACTTAAATTGTCGAAATGATTTATAATAAAATAAAAAGAAGTCGTTTAGAAGTATTAATGAAATAAAAAATATATCAAATTATGATAAAATGAATATATTTTATGTACAATATTTGGAATTATTGATAAAAAGGAAAAAAAACATATTTTGAGAAAATTCACGACTTTTTATCTTTAATTGAGTATATTTTACGCAACTAAATTTTATATGACATACGTCCTTTTTGACACATGACACACCTTTGACTTTAATTTCATTTTCTATTTGGTAAATGATCCAATTTCAAAAGTCAAAAATTGATGTTCAAATTAAAAAAATTAAAAAGGTCATTGATAGAATTACAAAAATTGTTAGAGTCCAAGTATATGTTTGGCATGAAGCATTAATGAATAATCCATTTCACATTTCCGGTGGATTTATGGATTCAAGATTCAAGTTTTTTATTCAATTGAAAGTATAAAAACTAAAACTTTCTATATGATAGTCAAATTTGCACTTTCATTATAGTTTCTCCAAATGTTAGCATCTTATCTTAGTATGATAAATAAATTTTAGTTCTTCATATCGATTAAAGATTAAGTGATCTATCAATGAATATTTTAATTTATAAAATTATATAATCATTTCGTGAACTGTGAGTGCAAATTTGAATTTCATTCAAACCCACCTAACTAAAGTTTGTGTACCCATTTATTAATTAAGTATTATGACATCAAATGTTAGTAGAAGAAGAAAAAAAATTAATATGGTATTAGTATATTCCATGAAGAATAAAGCAAAGAAAAAGCTACAAAGAAAGAGAAAAAAAATTGCCACTTTAGCAACCGCCATGTTAGATAAGATTTAAAGTATTGTGAAACTGGATTAAGTACGAGAAGTTGAAAACAATGACATTGCAGAATAAAGTTTTTATGCTGACAGGGAATTAGTGATACCATTCAATGTCAAGTTGTGGGTTATAGGCAGTTGAAAGGATAACCAAATTTTGAAGGCAGGAATCTCTACTAATACAGGACATAACCCTCCTCCTTATTCTCCAACATTTAGACCTATTGGGTTTCCTTTTCATATTCCTTTAGAATGCTTGCATCTAGAATTCCTTTTGTTGAAAAATGGTTCTCATGCTCATTTGGTCTAAATTCAATCTATCTTTTTATGTTTTAAAAGTGTGAAAGTAGATTTCGTCAATTCATCTATTACAATATTTTTTATCAATATTTCTAAAGTCGTCAAAAGAAAATAATTAATTTCAGTCTTATTGTCCGTAAATTCTCATCATTATTTTTAGACTAATAATGTCTCTTTAATGAATCGAAATCGTCTCCAGGATTTGAATTTTATCAACTTAATACTATTCCTTAAAACTTAAAGAATCTTCAATTAAAGAAAATGTAGTTTTGAAGGTTTGAAAACTCTTTTCCTATATGGTAAATCCTGCTAGGGTTCACATGCAAGCTATTGTCATAATTGTTTAAGAAGAATTTCCACCACTTAAACAATAAGTTAGCAAAGAAAGTCTTGAAACCAAATGGTAAAAACAAATTTCTTTTTTTCATCTAACGCAAACTTCAAAATCAAATGCTGACCTAATATTTTATTCGTTTGAAATTTTGTTACTTATTATACAATCTTTTATCCTTTGTCCTCTCAACTTGTAACTGGTTGAAATTTCCTTTATAATTAAATTTTACTTTAAAATTTTTAAATATGAAGACAAGCGATTAATTACACTAGTTCAATTTTGTTAATAAGAAAATAAAGATATAAACTTGAATTTATGCTCAAATAATAAATAAATCTTAGTATTAGACTATGTATGTGGATGCATCGTATCAGTTGATTAAATATACTTTACTAACAAAAGAATTTCATTAAAAAAATTAGATGATAAGAAAGAAAATTTCTTATCCACATTCGGAAATTTATATACTCGTCTGGTTATTTACCAATAAAATCTCCAAGCTATAAAAATAATCAATTGTTATTGTTCTTTTTTTTTTTTTTTTTCTAATTACTATATTACCTTCTTCAATGTATCCTATTTACTTTGAATGTGTACATAGATCCCTGTGCATGGAATAAATCAGGGTAAAATGGAGGCAGATTTGATTGGACCGTGAGATAGTTAGAAAAAGAGAAAAGCAACACAAAATGTTCTCAAAAGGACTTAAAAGGAGCAAGGAAATTTAGGCGTGCTTAATTGGGCAAAATGCATATTTTGACCCTTTAATTTTTTGTGTTTATGTCAATAAGTTCTTAAACTATTATTTATATATATTGAGCTCTTTAATTTTTATTTTTTTATGTTATTGAGAACTTTTTCACAATTTAAAGGCTTAATATGTATATAAATAATAGTTCAAAATCTTATTAATTTAAACACATAAATAGCTAAAATATATATTTTACCTAATAACAATAATAATAATAAACCATGATAATTAAAAAATTAATTTATTTAAAACTACAACAATGATGCTTAAATAAATTATTTGCCTTACTAAAAAAATTAAAAATTTAACAGTGATTTAAATTCACACTAAACAATAATTGACAATACATAGAACAACATATCAGTATCAATCAATTTTTTTTGTCTAATCCTAATAAATACACTAACTTAAAAAGTTTAAACACATCAATTCTTATTCATATTGGCTAAGATTAATTGAAGTGTATAACCATGTGAAACCATCCACGCAAACTATTATGTATTGTCTAATTATTATGTATAAATATTTTGATTCATGAACTTTTCATTTTTATATTAATAAACTCTTGAATCACAATTTGTATCATTAAACTATTAAGCTATATAAAAAAAAAACTCAATAACATAAAAATTAAAGTCTAAGGACTCAATGTATACAAAAAAAAAAATTTAAGAAATTATTAACATAAATATGAAAAGTTTAAGGGCCAAAATATGCATTTTGCCTGCTAAATTGTATTTGTTCTGCCCCTGCTTTTGCGCTGGGCTACCATTATATATTTGCATGAACCCCCACTCTCCAACCTCAGTCTAGCCTTGTAGTGTGGTGGTGGGTCATTAGACACTAAGGATACTTGCTTACCTCTTCTTTCTTTGTGTCTTTTTTCTTCTTTTCTTGAACCACAGATGGAGATAGAGAAGGACATAATAAGGCAATCAAAATTCAAGAGAATTTGTGTTTTCTGTGGAAGTAGTCCAGGCAAGAAGAGTAGCTATAAGGATGCTGCTATTGAACTTGGAAAAGAATTGGTACACAGCAAAGCAATGTTTCTTTGTTTTTGTCTCCTCTGTTTTTGCCGCGTTCTTGAAGAGAGAGTCTCTCCAACCTTTTTCAGCAAAAAAAAAGTTTCACTTTCTAATTTTGATCTAATTTCAAATATTATTATCTTTTTTTGCTTTATTTTTAATAATTATTATTAAAAATTCTTGTATTGATTTCTCCCTGCTGGGGTTTGGTTCCCCTGTTTTTGCCCTGTTTCTTGGTTTTTCATTTCTTGATTAGTAAAATAACTGGGGCAAAAAAAAAAAAAAAACTATGCTGTATTCTTTCTGTTACATTGGCTTCATGGGTTTCTAAGACGTTCAACCATTTTGTTTGCTTTATATTTCTTGGTCATTAAAACCTCCTGTCCCCCCTTTCTTTGAGCCACATTTTTGCACGATTTTTTTTTTTTTTTTTTTTGAGGTGGGAACATGATTGTTCAGTTTAGATAATTAGTACTTCTGCATTAATCACTATTAAAAAAATACAATTAGATTTCCATTTTCATTATTATTATTATTATTATTGCCATTTGGTTTCAATATTCCATTCAATAACTAAAATGTACTTTTGTTTGAAGGGTACTTCAATAAAGAGTGGTTGATATTTTATTCTTCTTTTTGGATTTGTTTCTTGTAATTCAATTACAGGTAGCAAGAAATATTGATCTGGTTTATGGAGGAGGGAGTGTTGGTTTGATGGGTTTGATTTCTCAAGCAGTTTATGATGGAGGCCGCCATGTGATTGGGTAAATTATCTACCCTATATATATATATAAAGAAAATCAAATATAGAAATGTACCAATAAATAATAGGGTTTCTTTTTTCTTTGGAACTAAATATTTGTCATATTATTGTCTGCAGAGTTATCCCCAAGACACTCATGCCTAGAGAGGTATTCATCTGCTCTTATTAAAATATTCCATGGCCTTTTCTGGTGACATTACAAGGATAAAAAATGACCAAAAAGAAGGAGTGAGTGAGTGAGACAGAAATTATTATATGTTTCTTTTCCATTTTTTCTCTTCTCTTAAATGATATTTTTAGAATATATATATATATATATATATATATATATATATATATATATTACTTTCATGTGGTGGCTACTTTTCATGAATTTCTACCTCTCCTTTGTTATCTTTAAAAATGGGAAATCATACTCGTCTTTTCTTCTTTTTTTCTTTTCAAAAAAAAAAAAAGAATAATATATATATTAATTAGGGTAGCTAATTTTATGGTGTGTATATGTTTCTTGTATTTTTCAAAATTTTCTTTCTTTTTCTTTGAAGGCTTCATGACTTTGGTTTTGAGCCCACCACCTGTGCTATACCATCATTGCTTCTATGTGGATAACTATCCCTCTCTTTCTTTTAAATAAAAAAAGTGTCTTTATCTGTGCATTGTTTTGTATTGACTTAATTTGGGTCCTCCTGCGTGTTACAGATAACTGGAGAAACAGTAGGGGAAGTGAAGCCAGTTGCTGATATGCACCAGAGGAAGGCAGAGATGGCTAGACATTCTGATGCCTTCATTGCCTTACCTGGTCAGTTCAATTTCACTGTTTTACTCTACTATTTGTCTAACTAAAAATATACATATAGTATCCTATAGTCATGCTTCAAAAATTTCCAAGAATTTTCACGACTTATATGCACAGTGGATCCATGTAAACGGTTTTCTTACCTAAATGGGTCTTAAAATTAAGACCCATGATTAGAGAGTAAACTTGCAAAATCCTAGCTATTTTCTCCATTACTCCATTGTTGTCATCAGCTTGTCTGACATTATTGTTATGAGCCTTTTGGGTTCTGTGGTTTATATGCAATGGTATGTGATATGAGATGACTGTGTCCAGCTATCTGACCTACGTACCAATTCACCAAGTAAGATTTGTGAATTCTGGTACCAAAAACAGTAATTAATTTTGCCTGTTTGCAACTTATAATGTTGGAATTTTTTATCAAGGTTTTGCTGGGCTTTTTGGTCTGCAAGTTTCAGAATCTAACGGACTAACCCAACCGGAACATGAAAAATGGGCTGGCCCATATTGGAGACGTTCAATTTTTATTACATCCAATATTTTCAGAATGCAGAATTATTGATTCAGAATATTGTCATGAGCGTAATTTCAGGTGGTTATGGGACCCTTGAGGAGCTCCTTGAAGTCATAACATGGGCCCAGCTCGGAATCCATGACAAACCGGTAAAGCATTTAGTCCTTAGTTTTTTCTTTTTTAATTCTTTTAAATATATACTCATTAATATCTTATTAATATATACTAAATTTTTTAAAATTGAATTGATTAATTACTCGATTATTTCAATTTAACAATTTAAAATTATGAAATTATCATTAAAATAATTTTACAAATTATAAAATATATATTAATAATAATGATATTTAAAAAATAAACAAATAGTTTTAAAAATTGATCTGAATCTAATCAAACAATATGGGTGCAATATTTTTGTTTTGCAG
The DNA here is from genome assembly GCA_949677035.1 of Omphalea diandra. Lineage (NCBI taxonomy): Eukaryota > Viridiplantae > Streptophyta > Magnoliopsida > Malpighiales > Euphorbiaceae > Omphalea > Omphalea diandra. Next base: position 228 of record CATIWR010523600.1, on the reverse strand, counting down.
GTGGGATTGCTGAATGTGGATGGCTATTACAACTCCTTATTGTCATTTATTGACAAGGCGGTAGAGGAAGGATTCATTAGTCCAAGTGAACGCCATATTATAGTGTCTGCCCCTACCCCAAAAGAATTAGTGAAGAAAATGGAGGTAAAGGCTTTTGCTCTTTTTGCAATCATATATCCTTCTTATTCTTTATATAATTCTATATATATATATATATATATATATATA
>CATIWR010523571.1:0-14406 GCA_949677035.1 Omphalea diandra | reverse complement strand
TTAGATGAGCTCTCAAACACCATTATTTATGATGCTATAATAAGCACACAAAATGAAATAATTTGTCATATAACTATGCAATCATTGCATATATGTCCAAGTATCTCAAATGCGATGGTGTCATTGTCATTGTCGTGTTTTTACAATTCACATGTCTAAATAATTTTTTATCTTGTGCATATGTTCATGTTAGATTTCATATCATTTGTGCAATGAATATATTCATGTGGTAATGCCAATGAATAGGGATAGGGTTGTTACACTTTTCCTCTATTTTATAAGCAGCATTACATCTTAATAGTGGTTAATTATGTGTCTAAGTGGGTTAAAGCAATTGCTTCTCCCACTAATAAATCTAAAATGGTAACTAGGTTCATGAAGAGGTTCATATTCTCAAGGTTTAAAATGCCAAGAGTTGTGATAAGTGATGAAGGAACACATTTTTGCAATAGGCAATTTGAAACTTTGTTAAAAAAAATATAGAGTTACTCATAAAATGGCTACCCCATATCATCCACAAACAAATGTGTAGGTAGAAATTTCTAATAGGGAGCTAAAATAAATTTTGGAAAAGACGGTTTCCAATTCAAGTAAGGACTAGTCACAAAAATTGGATGATACATTATGGGTGTATAAAATAGCTTTCAAAATCCTTTTGGTATTTCTCCTTTTTGTATAGTCTTTAGGAAGGCTTGCCACCTTTTTATGGAATTAGAGCATAAGGCATACTAGGCCATTAGGTTTTTGAATTTTTATCTTAAGAAAGCTAGAGAAAAGCTTCAACGTCAATTGAATGAGTTGGATGAAATTCAAATGAATGCTTATGAGAGTGCTAAAATTTATAAGGAGAAAATGAAAACTTTGGCATGACAAGCATATTCACAAACGTTCTTTTAAAGTGGGACCATAGGTTTTATTATTCAATTTTAAACTTAGACTATTCCTTAGGAAACTGAAATCACATTGGTCTGGACCATTTACAGTGGTGTAAGTCTTTCCACATGGAGTAATGGAATTACAAGGCATAGATGAAAATACATTTAAAGTGAATGGGTAGTGAGTGAAGCCTTACTTTTGTGAAGAGGTAGTGCAAGTTGGAGCTATTCTTCTCCTAAATACTCCGACAAAGTAAAATTCTGGAAAAAGTTAAGCTAATGACTATAAACAAGCACTTATTGGGAGGCAAGCCAATGACTTTTAATCATTTCAGTGTTCATTTTAGTTTATTTATTTTAATTTCTGCAAACATTGCATATTTAATTACTAAATATAATAGAATTTTAATTTTAAAGTAAGAATTTAAGTTAATTTTTATGAATTTAGTTTATAGTACACTATTGTTTTATATTAAATTTTAAATTAATTGATTTTAATTTTATTTTAATTTTGTTATTTGCAGGTTATTAAAAAATTACAAATAGGGTTGTAGGGGCCATGCAATGGCCCATGCTAAAAGCATAGATGTGAGAGTTAGGATGAAGGACTAGTAGGGATGTATTGGGCTTTAAAGTGAGGAACTAGGTCTTGAATTAAATTGGGTTTAAACTGATGAATTAGACTAGTAGTTATTCAAGGGAAGCTATTTTAATGGAGTTGGGCCTCTAGAGTTTTAATGGAAAGGTGGGATTTATTCTTAGGCTAAAACGAGAGTTTTAAATTTTAAACAAATTTCTCATCTTCTTCTACTAAAACCTAAAAACACCTTCCATCTTATTCCAATAAACCCAACCGACACTCTCTCATCCATCACTCACGTTGTTCCACTTCCTAATTACAAAATGAAGGGAGGTTAGTATGTGCCAATTCATGGGGACATACATTTCAAAGAAGATGGTGAAGAACAATAGCCACTTGCCACCTACATACAAGTCATGGCAAGGATAGGTGAGTTCAACACACGAATGAGGACAATGCAAGAACAAATCGAGGTCTTCTTTGCCTTTATGGGATTCACACCATCCCCACTAACACTATTCCCACTAAGACAATTAAGGAACCATCAATTTCCATCTTTTAATTGCTATTAAATTCAATTTCAAATAATTGAATTCATTTTATGTTATGAATGTTGCTTTTTTTTTTTTTGTGGATATTGTGGAAGATCTTAATGTTGTTGTAGGTTAAACTAGGTTTAGGATATTAATGTGTTTGGAACATTTTGGTTTCAAATTTGTTGGGACACAAGCTAGATTTTCAATTTTGAACAATTTTCACTTTTCTTATGGATTTTATAATTTTATGTGTGCAAATGTGGGGATTCAAATCTATTCTAGTGATATTGTTGAGACTGATTAATTTTTTTTTTGATAAAAATGTGGCAATTGAGATATGGTAAAGATTGGTTAAAATATGGTTATTTGTTGCAGTTGTAAATTCACTGTTGATTTTTTTTATGAGAAGGAGCAAGTTATGAACTAGACATGTTGAGTGTAAATTATGTAATTTGCAATAGGAATGTGTGATTGTGCCATAATTTTGAATTGTGTTAAGATTTTGAACACATATTTGGTATAAGTTTGTGGATAACTTGAATTGTGCTTACAAAGATATCATGTTATGTGTTGAAGCATGCTTCAATGGTGTTTAAGGATTGTGAGATGCGTGAATGAACTTTATGCAAAGATTATACCATTTTTAGCTATTTTTATACTATTCAGAGTTGCACTTATAAGTTGAGATTGTGCAAGTATTAGATATGTCAAATAATTATTGCAAAGCAGTGGCATGAAATCGACCTAAGTTAGAAACTGAATGTCCAATCTTATGACAAGTGTTGTGATAGTTTAATTCCTCCTTGGTTAAGATTGAGAATGTGTGCTTTTATAGCTCGTTTATGTTCAACAGTAATAATTTATGATTTTTAGGAACATAATTCAAAAAGTGTGAAATAGGAAAGGAATTTAAATTACAACTATGAAATAATTGGTGAATAAAATATGTAAGTAGGTAATGATTTTTTTTTTTAAATTGGTTGTGAATAACAGACATGCTATTAGAATACAATTTTCGGGTGCATGGGCTGAAGCATGGCCCATGTATCCATTGAAGGTTACCTTGCTTTTTTTTTTTTTTTTCTATTTTCATTTCTTCACTGCTCTAATGTTAGCTAATTACTTGATGAAAGATATACTCAAACACAACAATGGAGTGGACAAGATCAAACCACCATACATAAATCAACCAATCCATGTCTCTATTATTTTATGCAACAGGGGAGTGCAATTTTGTGTTTTTTTTATCTTTCCTTTATTTTCAAACATTAAGGACAATGTTGTGTTTACGTGTGATAGAGGAGCATAGAATGCAATTTCTTTTAGGATTTATAGGATTCTTTTATTAATATATTAGTTAATTCATTCCTTAGATTATTCAATTCATTCTTTGTTCTTTATGATTTTTTGTTTGTTCAAATAGCAAAGAAGAATTTAGTTGGAGTGTTGATCAATTCATATAGTGTAAATTTATATTTATTTAAATTTTCATAACAAATTATGCATGATATCTTGTTTTAAAATTTAGGCATATGAAAAACTTGATAAATAATGTAAGCAATTGCCCTATTTAAATTTACTTAAGAAATTTGCTTGAATCACTGCATTTTGGAATTGATTACTTGTTTAGATTCAAGCATGAGGATGATACTTTGTTAAAGACTTTTCCACTAATTCTAGAACAAAGCACACAATCTTTTGAGGCGAAACATTTATTCACACTTGATTAAGAAAATGATTTAGGCATTCATTGTGTTAGCCCATTTAGCCCCCTTCATACCATATTAATTTTATCCTTTGCACCCTTTTTGAGCCTTGAAATACACTCTAATAGTGTATATATATAAACCTTTTTCTTGGTACCTTTAACCTTATCACCATATAACTATCATTGTAGCCTACCCTCTAAGATAATTTATGATTGAAATTATTGAATGGTATAAGAATTTCCATTATGTATGTTGAAAAAAATGAGAATTCCCTTCTTAATTGTATATTTGAGCATACGTACAAGTGTTTGATATATGAACAATTGCATAATTTGAGATATGTAAAACTTGCATCTATGCAAATTTATTGGGTACTAGGTCATTCTTTATTTTTTCTTCTTTGAATAAAAAAAATAAAAAAAGGAAAGAAAGAAAAGGAGAAAAAGAAAAGAGAAATTAGGAATTGTGAAATCTTTTGAGGTCTAAGGTTTAAATAATTTAGAGTTCACAATTTTATATGAGATGCATTATTTTGATAATTTGCTTTTGAGCTTTATTTTAGATTTTGGGTAATTATTGCTAGAAGTAAGAAAAGGAAGTGGAAGAATAAGAGAAAAAATTGGGATTACATATAGGAGTTTTAATATCACTTGATTATTTTCATTTTTGGAATTCTCTTGCTTGAACCTTTCTATCCTTCTCTCTGGCAAATCATTTTTCCCTGTAGCCATATTATAAGCCAATAAAGACCTTTTGATCCATGATTAGGTGTGCAATTACATTAGTGAAGATTGATTGTGTGTTTTTACTTATGCAATTATGCATAACATTATGTTAGAAAGAGATTTTAGAAAGTAGCTTGTGTTAAGTTTGATTCTAAATTGCATTAAAAAGAAAAAGGTGTATTGTGATTTTTGTAATTTTCTTGGTTAATTTATACTAGGGATTGCTTATAAAGTTTTGAGAATGTATTTAAATGCTTTAAATTTTCTTGTGAGTTTGATTGCTTAATTGATTATGAATTTTTCTAAGTCAAAGGTTTGCAATTTTGAATTGAAAGATCCTTTTGTTTACACTTTATTTTGCTTGATGACATGCAAAACTCTATGTTTGAGAGAGTTTGATAGGAATATTTTTAGTATATAAATTTAGTTTATGAATTAGGAGTTTTTCTTGCTTATATAGTATTTTTATTTTGGAATTAGTTTATTTTCTGTTAATTTTATGTCGGTGCAAGAATTTCTTAAAACAAAGCTCAATTGTGATTTCTAATAGTGTTACATAAGCTGTTGTGTGGTTCATGCATTAGATCATGTAGTAATGCTAAGTTGACCAGTCAATAAATGCAGATTCATAATTAACAATTAACACATAGGCCATTTTCATGACCCATGCATCAAGCCATGCAAAACTATAGAAACATATATGTGAAATGCAAAGGAGGGTGACCTTTTAAAGAAAGAAGAGACTTGATGGGAGAGACATTTTAGAGCAGAAAAGAGGCAGCATTAAGGAGAGGAAATTGAATCTATCATCCACACCAAATTTATGAGAGAATTTTGAGAGATTTTAGAGAGCTTTTCTTAGGGTTCATTATTTTAAAGCAATAATCTTCTTTTTTGGAATTTTTTTTCCTCTAATTTAATGGGTTTCTTCATCTTTGTTTCTTTTTCTTCTTATAGAATGAACTAATTCTTTAAATCTAAGGATTAGATTGAAAGACCAATACTTTTCCATGAGTATATAAAGATATTTTTTTTTCAATTATGTTGGGTATCTTGATTTAACATGTTTCAGCTTAATTGGATTATGTGAATGAATGGCCATATATGCAATGTTTGAGACCCTAGATCATGAAGTGAAAGTGAAAGTCTAGGGTTAGTTCTAATATGTTAAACTAGAAGTCTATAACCATGAGAGTTTGCTTGAATTCTAGAGATGTCAATGGATTGTTCAAGGAACCTAATACATTATTAATGAAGTTTATGACCATAATAGTAGGCATCATTTTAATAGTAGTAGGCTAAATTTTGGTTGAGAAAGATTGATGGGCAATTAAGAAAATTTACCTTCAAGTATAACCCATTCACATGAGAAATAAATCTCCTAGTAAAATTATGGAAGAGTTTTGTGGTGAACCTGAATTTCTTAGACATCATTTGCATAAGTTTTTATTTTAGTAAAATTCTATTTTTTTAAATTAATTTAGAATTTTCAAAAATTAGATTAATTATTCTTTCATAATTTGGTTGCTAGATAATAGGAAAAACTGGTTCTTATTAGTACATGTGAAAATCAATCATCGTGGGAACAATCTCTACTTTTCATTATATTACTTGAAGTGATTTGTGCACTTACAAAGCATAACTTTCTTTCATACATATCATAAACATATTCTGATTCTTCTACCTTTAATATCATCATTTATTCATGTACATTAATTATCATTCTTATATATTGGACAAAATACATTTCTTAAATGAGGTACTCAACTCTAGGGATGAATAAAAAAAGAAATATTTATTTGCTCTATCTGTTATTTTTTATTACAACAATGGATCTTTTTAACAAACAATAAAAAAAGGGTATGGATCTCCTATAAGAATGATTTGAAAGATCGAAACAAAAATAATGGTATTTGCTTGCAACAACATAATGGTGGTATTCAATAATTATGGGTTGATCCTAAATCTGATTCAAATCCAATACAGTTCCTATGTGTACATAAGAAATGTATTGACTCAATTCAGTTTAATGATATATCTAATCACAACTTTAAATATGGAATTCAAAGGGATCAAATAAGAAATGATACTCTAAATCATAAAGCTATAATGAAATATATGATCAACCAACATTTATCGAATTTGAAATAGAGTCAGAAGAAATGGTCCAATCATCTTATTTTTCTTTCTCAAATTGATAGATCCATGAATTGGAATGCTAATACATATAGATGCATATGGTCTATTGGGAGCAAGAAATTCCAAGAACATTGGGAACATTTCATTTTTTAGCAAAACAACCACTTTAGTTTTTAATAGCATACTTACGTATCAAACTTACATTAACTTTCTCATTAATATAACTTTTTTTTTTCCATCTAACCTCATAATCATTACTTTGAATTCATATCATAATTTAGTTAATTATTATATTATCATTAAAATTAGCCTTCTTATGCTCATCATATAGAATAAGAAGTCCTCATTTATGAGAGACCCTTAAGTATCAAATTGTGGGTCTTACAGTTATATTATAATATTTTGTAACATTATTTTATTATTTGTTGTTATTATTTATTATTCTTATATTGTATTATTAGCATATTTTATATTAATTTTAATTATAAATTATATTATTATATAAAATAATATTATATAGTATAATTATGTTATATTATAATTATATTTTATATTGAATTGATCAAAATGGTAAATTAATTGCAAAAGGTCTTTTTCTTATGTTAAATATGCAATTATATTAGGGGCATGATAATAATTTAACTTAATTTCTTTAAACTATCCTATGTACAAACCAAACACATTAATTTTATATTCCTAAAAAAATTTTATATCTAACCAAACATAAGAATTTTATATTCTTAGAATTACTTATCGAGAAATTTACTTTTTTAGAAAAGTGATTTTGAAAAGAAATATTGAATTTTAACAACCAAATATCCTTAGTGAAAAAGGAAAACCTTGTTTGAAATAAGTTATAAGGCCTAGAACTTAGTTTTTAGAGGTTTCTCATAAATGATGACTCTTTCCCTTATGTGATGAGCATGTGAGGGCTAAATTTTATGAAATAGTGATCATTTTAATGATATGAAAATGATTAATTAAGATATGATATGATTTAGAAAGGATGACAAATAAATTTGAAGGTGACAAATGCTAAGTCATAAGGAGAAAGTAAGTGTAAGTTATGATGCATAAGCATACATAAGAAAGAAATGATGATTGGTGAACATGAACGAATGATAGTGTTACAGGTTTAAGCAAAAAAAAAAGAAGCTCCCTTAAAGCTCATTTTCTATCCATAGCCACTAAATCAACATGGAGAAATCATGCATAACATTTTTTCTCCATCTTTCTAGCTTACTTTTATGATTGACTCATTCTTTTAAGTAAAATCATCTGTCATCATTTTTGTATGTATATTTCATGTTAAAGAAATATGTTTCTATTATGTATTTAGACTATTTAATGATAGGAAAGATCAAGTTATGTGTTAGAACAACTTGATTGATGATGTTATCTTTAATTGAAGCTTTGGAAAGATTCATATAGACTCATTGCATGCTTTGTTAATGATTACTAAGTTTATAAATGTGAATTAGAATCCTAATATTTATGTTTAAGGTAAAAATTAAAGTATGTGTAGTTATGTACATTTAGATGACATGGTAATGATGTGTTTAGATGAGTTTTAAATGGTTATAGTTGGTATTTGGAGTTTCTTGGATGAAGGAAAAAAGAGTTAGAAGCAAAGCTTCCATAAGTTGTATGTTTGCTTTCATAAGTTGCATGCTTTAGAAGATGCAATTTGGTAGAGTTTAGGAAGCATTTTTTAGCCCTCTATTTTTATTAGAAATTGATTATTAAACATCAAGATAGAATATTGAAGCAAGAAATGCATGAAAATAGGAAAAACTTTTAGCAATCAAAACTCAATTGGTAGCCAAAAGTGCTTAATTTTGTTAACCCAGCTAGCACATCAAAAATGGTCATTTTCCGTCTAAAATGGTGTTGTATACATGACAAAAACTAGTGTCCTTCACCCAGTTAGGGTAGAGATGTGCATTGTTATGTTAATGAAAATTCAGTTCTTTCCTTTACAAATTGACTTAGTTTGATTGATATATGTGTGTAATTGCTAGGTGCTATTAGAGATTGTATTATATTAATTAAGACAAGTAGAATTTATGCATATTTGGGAAAGAGATATAGCTTGTCGTGAGTAGATATTCTCGCATCTCTTTAAGTAGCCTTATGTTTTCAAAGCATAATGTAAACTATGTTTTCAATTTAATCAATTTCTATTGTATAAGGTATGACTATGATGAAGTATGTACTTACACATATATTTAAATATGTTTATAAATGACTATATATATATATATATATTTAATGTCATATGCATTGATGATTATGATGATGATATGTGAAAACGATGATATTGCTTATATGTTTTAGTAATCCTAAGGATGATGTGGGGATTCCATTGAAGCATGACTAGCTATGTTTCGATTGATGATGTGATTTGATTATAATGTAAAATGAAAAGATTGCACGCATGACACAACTAGTGAGATCACTCCCCATGTAAGAAAAAGGCATGGTTGGTAAGGCAACTTCCCTACGAGAGATATAATGTTAAGCGAACAAGTGAGGAAACTCACCCAACGCAAGGATTAGCTTGTAGGAAGGAGATGAAGTCCTCTACAATGCCTTAAGTGAGGTTTCACCATGGATTTATGATATGTGTTCATGTCAATAAAGATATTCTAAGACTTGCGTTGATTATGTTTATATGCATACTATTTTGATGTATAATATTTTAGCTTGAGGGGTATTGGCTTATCTATTCACTAAATATGAAAGGCTCACTCCAGCCAATTGACTATTACAAGTTCTATACATGAGGCTTAGGACAAGAAGATCTAGGATCTTACCAAGTTTTGAGTTTTGTTTGAGGATGTATATATATGTATATGTTGTGAACTTTTGTTGTATTAAATCTTATATGTATAAATTTCTAGTAACTGCACGAATTGGCAACCTTGTATCTATACTTTATGGGTGGATATCCCTTGTATAAATAATATAAAATAATTTATAAATCGTATGTATAATACAAGTATGATGGAGATATATATAAAATGTATATAGGTTTAATGATTAAACTACCCCATTTATAGGTGACTTATGTATTTAAGATGAATGTTTTTACGAAATTGTTATAAATTATTAGGCTCGCTAGATGTTTAGGGGACCTTAGGTCTCCTAAGCACCTAGCGTTAGCATAGTCTAAAGCTGGGTCATGACAAAACTATATTAGAGCACTAAGTTTATTTGGTCAAACATAAGGGGTTAGATGATGTAAGAGCTATTAAGTTTAGAAACATTTAAGTACAATATAGGATCCATCTTATCTTTTAGATGTTCATATGTGATTAGAATTATGTGTAATGTTATGCTTCCTTATTGTGTTAGAGCTATGTGATAGGATGAATATACATGTTTTTTACATAATGATATGTTTGTATGATGGTAATTTACCTATGATAATTAAAACCTTATTTTATTTTATATGGTATTAACCATCACTCTATTCAAGATGAGTGCTCATCGACAATTAGCTAGATTGTGAGGTGAACCACCAAATGAGGCACAAGGCTCAGTTGTAGTACCTACTCTTACACTAATTGTTAAATCTACTATTAGTAGTGGAAGGGGTGCTACTAGGGATGTTGTTAAAGGCTTTAATCAAGCTAGAAATGAACCTTAATAACCCAAAAAGAACCATAACAAGAATATAATACATGGAATTAATCTTGTTGCCACTTTAGTTAGGATGCAACAAGTGCTAGAGTGGTTGTTAGAGACGTTGGCTCGAGTAGCACCTACTCCACATCCTATTCCAATTCTTGAAAATGAGGCTAGGGTTTGTTGATACTATTAAGATGTATGAGTACCTCAAGCTTAGATCTTTAGAATTTATTAATGGGCATAGATCCTTTTGAGTACTTATGAATAGTAAAAAAATTGACTGATGCCTTGAGGGTGGCTGACCATATGGCAATTAAAATGGAAGGATTTACCTTATGATTCATGAGGTCGATGGAGTGGTACAAGAACAATATCATAGGTCTTCTGACAAATTTGACATATGAGCACTTTTTTACATTTTTTCTTGATTGGGCATTTGTAGAAACTGTTAAGGAATAAAAAGTGTTGAAGTTTGAAAAGCTAAAATGAGCAGAGGGTGAGAGTATTAATGAATTCATAGATAAGTTCAAAAAGCTTATCTAATTCAAGTGTGTTGGACTATGTTTGTCAAACCTTTCTTTTGATCTTGACAATATATGTTGAAAGATTCTAATGCCTATTTTAAGTATTGGGCTTATAGAAATTAAGTTAAGATTGCATTAGAAGTCAAATGGAAGCAAAAATTTCCACGTCTCAAAACTATCCTAAAAATCACGACCATTACAAGGAGATCACGATCGTTATTTCAAGAAAATATGGAACCAAAAGTTTTAGTCTATTTTGCAATCCCTCTCATAGTGAAACCTGCAACAGTGACTTTCAAAAGCGTTACAAAGCTATCTAATGGTCACTTAGGAAGCCAATTGAGATTGCCACGTGTTTAAGGCAACATTAACAAATTTGAAGATAGTGACCACAATTCTTGGTAGTGACCTTAAGTCACCTTCAAGCTTGAGCAAAAAATGGACAGTTTGATTTGCAATAGCATTCCCCTATTCTAGTGCTATCTTAATAGTGACCATGATGCACAGATCATGACCAAGATGTTCATAATCATTAAAGTGTTCCAATAACTATTTTTTTATTAACTAATAATCAAACACCAAGTGGCACTAGCAATTAAACACATTCGAAGATCATGACCATGAAATGGCAAAATCTAAAGCAAAATGAAAGTTTATTTGTATCACTAGCCATTACAACCATTACAACATCCTCAATGTTGTTTTAGTACTCTTAAACATCCCGTGTAATTCAAAAACAATCTTCTCCATATTATGCATGTTACAATTTTCTCTAAATAGAACATCAAGAACATGAAGGATGTTCTGATCTTGACCATGTGGCACTAGCCATTAGACACATGTAAAGATCACATCGGACATATCATCGACATCCTTCTCTATTTGTACACCATTAAAAAGTGTTTTCCTAAAAATGTATGGACCATTTTTTATTATTGTCCAAAGTTCAATAGACTTTAACCTTTGAAACTAGTACATTTGGCTTCCTTAGTATTGATATTTGGTGCCATTGAAGAATGAAGGTCTCACGACTGATTAACCTTTGCGTCTATTACTATTTTAGGTTACACGAAACTTTCTTTTTGTAATAAAGGTTGAGGAAGAGATAAGGCTTTGATACCAAATGAAAGTCTCTTGAAGAGAATGGCAACCTAGGAAGGGGATTTGAATTGGTTGTTTCAAAAACCTTGAAACTTCTTTAGAAGTTCTTTCAATAACTATTGCAATGGATTAATGCACATAAACTTTATTTTGCTCTTAAGAAAGAGATTTAAAGTGATAGGAAAAGAAAGATAAACACATAAGATTTATAGTGGTTTGGCCAATACTGCCTAAGTCCACCTCCTAAGTCACACTTAGGCCTTTCATTTATATTTAACAAGATCAAATGCAACTAGGCTCAAGGGGAAAACTTTCATTTTCAAAGCTTAAGAGAGTAAAATCCATCTTAGTGTTTCATGGACAAACACTAAAGTTTACAACCTTATAAAAGGATGCCCCTTAGTAAATGTCTATGTGTCTAAGATAGGCATCAATGTATAATTATTGCATAAGAAAGTGATACAAATAAGGGTAAATTGTCCCTATGTTAATGCTTTGTCCCTAAATTGTAATCAATGTTAATACTTTTATCGAAAGATTTATCAAGAATCAAGCAATTTAATCTTAAATCCCCAAATGGGCCTCTAAAAAACTTGTTTTAAGCAACCTATGTTATAAAGAATTAAAAGTTATTAATTCAAAAACCTAAAATTAACTAAGTAAATTTTAAGCCAAGAATTAATTAGTTTGGAAAGTTATTAAGCCTTAACTTAACAACCTCATCAAGTTCTTTCAAAAAATAAAGAAGAGAACACAATCTCATATATCCATATGCCAAAATCAATAATTCATTAAGTTCATATGGTGGCTAAATATAGTGTTCAAATACCCTTTATATTGCATTATTTTTTATTTTAAATAATAGCTTCCTAGCTAGATCATTTAACTAATGAATGAAGACATGTATTTAGCCATGAAAGTGTTTAGGCCTTCTACACATTAACTAAACTTCTAATCCTAATCAAAGAATGATAAGAGTAAAGTATAGAAAAAAGACTGTGTTATTCGACCATATAGTGATTTAGGCATCCTAAACACCTTCTAAGAGTTACATCTAAGAAATAAACTCTTCTAAATAAGAAACAAATAAATCCTAAGTTAAAAAGGATAGTAAAATTCAACCAATGATGAAGAAGTATGAAGGAAGTAAAAAGACAAAACCAATTAAGCAAATCTTGGAAGATCTTAGACTTCGACTTGTTGACCTTATCCGTGGACCTTATCCAAACATGTCTTGGTTGAATATGTCTTATCTTAGACACCTTTCTTATCTCCCTTTTGGACATCCATCTTGTGTCCCTCTAGGACATCCATTATGTCATGTCTTAACATGAAAGCTTCCATGGAATTATTTGTGGAATGTTCTAAAATCTTTTTAGAATCATTTTTAAGATAAGTTGATCCAATTAAAGTGCTTGACTTGTAATTTCCATCTTAAACTTCCATATATTAAATTAAGGTGCAATAGGCTTGATTTGGGCTTATTGAAGATCCAATTATTAGTTATGAAGTGCTCCATGATTAGGCTTGTCTTGAATCTTCATTCAAATCTTAATTTGCTCTTTTACAAAATCTCCCAATGCCTCTTTAAACCTCTTCATATGTCCTTTAGTTGTAAGTACTTTGAATTGAAGAGCATCCTCATGTTTGGTGCCATCCATGCTTGCATCAAAAAGCCTACTCCCACAAACTCTTAGGTTTGTTACAAATACATACAAAGATCAATCTACATAAAAATATAATGAAATCTCTTTTGTAAGGTATCACATAAAATCTAAGTCTGTCACAAATTATCTAACTTTTTAAAAGTCAAAATGAAGGTCATTATATAGATAAAGCCCTAAAAACTAACTCATATGCATAAAGAAGCCATCTTATTAACTTTTAAAAATATAATCATTATGTTCTATTAATGATTATTGGAAATTATCCATAATCATTATAATTCTAATAGTTCTTTCTAATGGGCATTAACTATCAATAATAGGCATTAAGGTTTTCTATCTACTATCATTGATATTTCACCATAATCATTACATGTCTTAACAATGGGCATTGAAACTTTTAACAATCATTGTTCTAGCTCTAATTTAGATAAAATATTTAGTATACTTCCTAAAGACTTTTTAGCAAGGCATTGGAATTCATCCTCGATCATTAGTCTGATCACAATCGTTGAATGCTTTTCTTGTGGTTGTTGACCTACATTTTAAATCAAACAAATGAGTTAGGCTACTACTTGAAAACTTTTTAATAGGTCATTTCCATGGTCATTAGGATGCTTCCCATGGTCATTGAAATGTTAGACTTAACTTGTCTTTATTTGTTTCTTCCTTTATGTTCTAACACCTCTTTTTTTGTCTTAAAATCTATGGTTACCTTAATCATTGGAATGCTCATTGTGCATGTTCAAGTTCTCCTACTTTAAGAAGTCATTTGAGTTTATCTTCGAAAGCATATAAAGGCATAAACCACTCTCTTTATGCTTTAGGCATATCTTCTAATATATATATATATATATATATATATATATATATATATATATATATATATATATATATATATATATTTAGTTCATATTCAA
>CATIWR010523560.1:0-19726 GCA_949677035.1 Omphalea diandra | reverse complement strand
TATATATATATATATATATATAATGCACTAGTTCTATTTATCAATTACTATAACAATTCACTAGAATTTAAAGTGATAAAATTCATACCAAATACATGAATTCGATTAAAAATCCATTTAAATAAAATTTTAAAAAATATTTTAAATAAGGATTACAAATTTTAAACATTTTTTTTTATATTGGAATAGAGAAGTATAGAAAGAAAATGAGCAATCCCATTATGCAGCTTCTATTAGGTAAGGAAAAAAAATGATGATATATTTTTCTTATATATATATATATATATATTCTTTTGAGAAAAAGAGAACATGCGCAATAACTTCTAAAATGAAACAATCCCTTTTGAATATTGGATTTGGGAATGTTAGCACTTAGCAGCTATATTATATATGCCTTTGTGTTAGAAATTGATTACACCCATGAATTTTTCTAAAAAATTTATGAGTCATGCCCAAGATCATGAAAATGCAAAATTGAATTCAAATCATATTAACATAAATAATGAATTGAAATTAATTGTCACGACTTAGATTACTTATCTCTTACGCAATCTATACAGAGAACTTGAGACTGAGAATTTTTTTATTTTTCTTTTTTTTGGGAAAGTATGCTCTCTACTAAGAGAAAATTAAATGTAAAGTGCATGGAGAACAATAATTATCTTCAGATAACAACATTAAGTTAGCTTTAATTTATTCAAAGAATTATCTTCATATTTGAATATAACTCTATCGCTCTTATTATCCTTATCCTATATAAATTATTATTAACTGATAATAATAATAATAATAAGTGGATGCGGGTTGGGTCATGTCATGGGTGCCTAACCCATAAATCCAACATCTTTCACTCATATATGATGTGACCAACTCCCTTTTCTACTTATGAGGTTTATATTTGTTAAAAAAGTCGTGCGATCGTGTATAGTACGAAAATATCTTTACTATATATCTGTTAAGATTATATAACATCTTAAAAGAAACTTGGAGTATGTTCAGTATGTTGTATCCTAAATCATTTTTATCACATTCTAGTTACGAGATCTCATTTCATATTGAATTTTTATGTATTTATTATTAAGTTCTATCACTAAGATAAAAGATGACCTGTCTAATAATAAATATATGTCAATGTGATAATACCAAAATGATCTTTCTTTTTTTCGAATTCCACAATTCTTATTTAACTCACTTTTGTAGAGATGCCTCATTAAAGCAAATCAAAATCATGATCTTCTGGCAGCATTCTAAGTTATCAAATGTTAAATATAAATTATGAGAACATACTAGAGTCATAAATATATTGGTACGAGATTACTTATAAACTCGAGGACCTTATATTAAATAAAGTCATTCAATTATTAACTTTATTTTTTCAATTGGTCGATTTATGCATATGTGGTATGTATCACATATTATGGTATTATCTTCTTTCCCATGAAGCGTATGTCGTATAAATTATAAATATGTACAAAATGTAATTACACAGACAAACTGTCTAATTATGAGTTCTCTAACAGACTCTACGTAATGTATCCATTAGAACTCAAATTGGACATTTTATAGATTAAATGGTATTTCACAACAACCACTTTAAGTTAATACAACTTATCCAGATTTTCCTTTATTTCACGTATAACGACATCATTTTTAATTTAAGTATTTTGTTCTCTATTATCACTTAGATAATATTACTTGAATTTGTCTCATCTTTGCGTACATTTAGTAGCAACCTATATAAGAAGGCCAATCTCATATCTGTGCGACATACTTTCCATATCAAATATGCACTCAATATATGTACTCATGCGCATTATATAATGTGAGTGTGTGTGTATATATATATAAAATAAAAATTTATTGATGTCTTCAAGAAAATAAACATGTGAACATCCTTGGGAAATCCATTTTACAAGTACATTTAACACCTGCATAGGCTCAATGGTTGTACATTTAACACCTGCATAGGCTCAATGACTTAACATACCTAAAGTACGCATCTTTAGGAATGGGCTTTAGAAAGGGATTTGCAACCATTTGTTGTATGGAAATGTACTTCATGTTCACTTCTTTACGTGCTACCATGTCTTTCACAAAGTTGTATTTGATATTAATGTGTTTGATTTTTGCATGAGACTTTAGGTCTTTTGTATATGTTATAGCGACTTGACTATCACAATTAATGAGAACTAGCTTTACAACTCTTTATTTTTTGTCAAATGTTTCAAGAATCTCCTTAACAAAATCACCTTTTGCATAAAAACTGAAGATGCCACAAATTCAGCTTCCATTGTTAATAGGGCTATACATGATTGCTCCTTACTACTCTAAGATGTAATACCATTGTTAAGTAGGAAAGCAAATCAAAAGGTATATTTTCTTTCATCTAAATCTCCTCCCTAATCAACATCAATATAGCCTTTCAAATGTAGATCTTCGCCTTAATAACACAATGAATAATTAGTAGTGCCTTTGAGGTACCTTAATATCCCCTTTACTGCTTTTTAATATGCTTGATAAGGTTTGGATTGATATTTTCTTATAAGACCAATAACATAGTAGACATTGGTTCTAGTACACATCATAACATACATAAGATTTCCAACTGCACTTAAGTATGGAACTTTACTCATTTGCTCTCATTCCTCTAATGTTTCGGGACACATCATGACTAAGGTCTTCACCTTTTCCAATGGGAGTATCTATGGGTTTGCAATCTTGCATATTAAATCATTTAGGGATTTCTTGATATACTGCTCTTATGAAACAAATATTAAATTCTTTGAACAATCTTTTGAAATCTTAACTCCAAGAATATATATTGCGTCACCCATATCTTTCATTTCAAAATTAGATGACAACCATCTTATTATTCCTTTAACATATGACGCATCATTTTCAGCTATCAGAATGTCAACATATAATGACATAATCACAAACTTCTCTTTAGACCTTTTAGATATATACAATGTAAGCATTACTACATTATGAAATCGAATGTACCATTATCATGAGGATTGCTTAAGGCCATAAATTGGCTTTTTAAGTCTACAAACTTCATTTTCTTGACCTTTTACTATGAAACCTACTTGTCCCATGTAGATCTCTTCGCCTAGTTCTCTATTGAGAAAAGAGTCTTAGCATCCATTTGATGTAATTCTAGGTCCATGCTTGCTACGATAGCTAAGATTAAGTGTATTAAAGTGAACCTTACAATAGGAGAAAAAGTTTCTTCATAATCAATTCTTTCCTATTGTGTATATCCCTTCGCAATAAGATGAGCTTTATATCTTTTCATAGAATCATTTGTCTTTCGCTTAACCTTTAGAACCCATTTGTTTTCAATAGGTTTACATCCTTTCTGTGGGTCAACTAATTCCCACACCTAATTTATTTTCATGGATTCCATTTCTTCTTCCATTGCTTTAATCCATTTATCATTAACATGGCTTTTAAGAGCCTTATTCACATTCTTTAGTTTTTTCTCATCTTATGAAGTAACAATAAATGCTTCTCCTTCAATCTCAAAACAACGACATGGAATCGACTTATGACTTGTTTGTCAAATTTGAGATTCCATAATTTCATTATTACTCCTGATTGGATTAGCAATCATAGTTGGATCCAATTTAGGTTATGATTGAATTTCTATTAAAACTAATTCATTACTCCTTATATCACTCACACTCAAAGAAAATGGATTAAAGCTTTGAGTAGCAAAATCAACCTGGTCACAAGTTTCATACAAATGTAAGTTTTAACCTATTTGGCCTGTCTAGGGAATTCATTTTCTAAGAACATGACATCTCGTGATTTAAACTCAGTTATGTTGTCACCTTCTTGGTTGCCTATGAAAATATATCCTTTAGAATGTTCAAACTATCTTATGAAGATACTCTTCTTACTCTCATATCCAATTTACCATATTTATGAGAGGCATCATAAACATTGGCAGCACATCCCTAAGGTCTTAAAATACTTAGGTTAGGTTTTCTATTAGTCCATAATTCATATGGAGTAGTGGTAATCGCTTTTGTGGGCACACGATTAAGTACAAATGTGGCTGTTAATAATGCATCACCCCAATAGGTGATAGGTAATTGTGCTTAAGCCATCATTAACCTAACCATTTCATGTAGGTCCTATTTCTTCTTTCTGCAACACTATTTTGTTGTGGAGTATATGGGATAGAGAATTGATATTCTATACCTTTTTATCACATAACTGCTTGAACTCGTTAGATAAATATTCATGTCCTCGATCGGTCATTAATACTTCAATTTTCTTATCTAATTGATTCTTAACCAAATTCATGTACTTTATAAAGCACTCCAATGCTTGTGATTTATGAGAGATCAAATAAACAAAATCATATAAAGTATAGTCTTCAATGAATGTGATAAAATAAAGTGTCTCATGTTTAGCTCTAACATTCATTGGACCATGGATGTCAGAATGAATTGCAATGATGATTTAACCTTAGTTCCTTTTTTAAATGGTTTTCTTACTATTTTTCTAGCTAGAAATGCTCACAGGTTGACAAATCAACCTTTTTTATATTACCCAATAAGCCCTCTTTGGCTATTCAGTTCATTCGTTGTTTGCCAATTGACCAAGTCTAGCATGTCATACATTCATATCATTTTTACATGTAACAAAATATGTAACATAGGAAAAACATACATTAGTGGTATTAATATGTTCCACATCAAGCATATCAAAACCATCTTGAAATGAACGAAAACCAAAATATTCTTGTCCTAAAAATAAATCCACATTATGTTTGTGAAAACACACTTCAAAGTCATTTTTTATTAAATCCAACATAGAAACTAAATTTTGATGAATCTCCAACGCAAATAGAGCATCACGCAGGAACAAGATTTGGCCATTACACATGACTAACTTGCACATGTCAATTCTTTTCACCTCTACTCTAGAGTTGTTTCCCATATAAATCCACCTAGATTTGCTTGGAATTAAATAAAAGTCCACAACGGCACTTTTGTTCCTTGTTATATGGTCTGTGGTGGCTGAGTCTACAAGCCAGAAAGGATAAGATTCAGTTAGAAATACATAACTCGAAACATTTATAACACTTTGAAGTGCACGAAGGTCATATACCTTTTTAGGCTCATTGCAATCACGTGCAAAATGCTTTTTCATGCCATAATTGTAACATTTGAGCTTGGGCACATGTTTCTTCTTCTTAAAGGTATGCTTGCCTTTTATTGGTTGGTTAACTATTTGCTTTTTCTTGGCCTGAGCTTCTCCTTTACCTTGTTGCTGGGACCCACCGTGTGATGTCCCATTTACTAATCATTAAAATTCTCTTAGTATATCCATTGTCATTAAAAAACCTGATTTCAATTATTTTTTTTTTCTTTCATTATGTCTCTTGTTCACAACATCGTAACTATTTACAACAAAGTATACATGGCTAAACAAACTAAAATACTAATATATTACATACTGGCCTAACCTCTATTAGACTGCTAGACAACAACTTCGAAATGTAACTAGACAGAATCTTTAGTCTACTGTTCTTGAAATAAAATTTAATGCAAAAGAAGTGAGCTTACATACTTAGTAAGAAAATGCATAATGATACTTCAATCTCAAATAACATAACAACATTTAAATATAAATAACTCATCATCATATCCATGCACAAAATAAAGAATTTTTTTCTCTTAAATGCCACATAGGCTATCAATATCACTGCCACAAAGACTTTCGTTTTTTGTGGTCACATGGGCTATAAATATTGTTGCCACACAGACTATAGATATCATTGCCACACAAGTTATCGAATGTTATTACCACACAGACTGTTATATTTTATTGTCACACAGGTTATAGATATCATTACCACATAGGCTATCAAATGTTATTGCCATACAGGCTGTTATATTTTATTGCCACACAGACTATCAAATGTTATTACCACACAAGCTGTTATATTTTATTGCCACACAGGCTATAAATATCATTGCCATACAGTTTATCGAATGTTATTGCCACACAGACTGTTATATTTTATTGCCACACAGGTTATAGATATCATTGCTACATAGGCTATCGAATGTTATTGCCACACACGCTGTTATATTTTATTGCCACATAGGCTATAGATATCATTACCACATAGACTATCAAATGTTATTGCCACACAGGGTGTTATATTTTATTGCCACACAGGCTATAGATATCATTGCCACATAGGCTATCAAATGTTATTGTCACACATACTATTATATTTTATTGCCATACAGGCTATCGAATATTATTGTCACATAAGCTGTTATATATCATTGTCACACAGGCTATAAATAGTGTTACTTGCTAACAACATCAAGTATTATTCTTTCAACAAATCAATTATAAATCCACCAAAATTTCAGCAATATAATGTCTAATAACAACACCCATAACTTTAACAGCTCATATCACCACATACTCTCATTGCCAAGTCATAATTTATCAACGTTTCATGAAAATAAATAAATCAAGAGTATAACAATCTTTTCATCAATGTATTCCTCAATATCATCACATTAAACAACATTTCATTCAATTGAGTATTATGTTCATGACATTTAACCAATCACACGTATAACACCATTAACTATTTACTTACCTCCTTCTTTCAAGCTTATTAAGTCGTGGACGGTCCTGACTTATTCCCACGATTATCTTCAATGCCTCAAGGACCTATTTCAATACACCAAATCAATCTATGATGATAAAGTAATATTTTCATCTTGTTATGTAACTATGACAGGATTCATGAAAGTGGACCTAGTGTTTATGCATATTTTCCTTATATGGCAGCTTGAGCTTGCTATACTCTCATAGAAATAACTCTAGATATACTCATCCAAATTACTTGATTTTTTTTCAAACAAACTAGACACATAATGATACAACATATTCAAATTTTAAGCCAATATCAGACACACATAAAATGTGGTGAATTTTTGAATTTTTCCTTATTGCAATGTCATCTCAGTCTGAGTAGGTCTTACATTCTTAGGGATATCTCAAATTGTAAAAATCCAATTGAATAATAATCTACCATCAGTTACAAAACATAAAAATATTTTTCATGTTTTACTCATTGTCTAATTAAGTATATAAAGTCACCTAAACAAAGGACCAAATCTCAGGGTGAGCAGGTTTGTAACATGTTGACAAACAGTCATGATGAAGGGAAAATATCTTAACAAACATGCTAGATTTGGCAAAAATATTTCACAGCTATGTAGATCAGACATAAATATACAACTTTCAAGTTTGGACCATCATCAAATTCAGAATCTATGACCATCAAATTCTTAGAAAACAAAATTAAAAGAAAGGTAAGGTTTCATCCGGGTACAATATTAGTCCTAATCAATGAGCCATATCTTTTTCCACATAGCAAATAAATCAAAACTGATTTACATATATTTAGAGGGGATATAAAGCTACAAATTTAATTCTTTGAACTTTGTCAAAATCAGAACATAAAGCCATCAAAATATAAGAAAACATAAAGACTGAGGTCATTTTGGTTGGTTGTGAACCAGCCCTAATGAAGGAGCCATATCTCCTCACACACATAAAATCAAGCAAAACTGTTTCATATGCGTTTATATGAGACATAAAGCTACAACTTTCATATTTTGTACTTTCCCTAATTCCTCTTCTAGAGTTATGAAATTGCAGGTACAAAATTCTTCTCTAATAGCAATATCAACACAATCAGCTCTTATTCTCTTGAGTTTCAACTTCCATCCAAGAGTTCTATCTCAAATACTCCATAATTCTTACTAACCATGCATGATTAATATGTCATGATGGGTTAATTTCATGTTAAAAGAAGATAAATTAACTTACCTAATGTCGTAGAATTAGAAAACCTTTGGATTCTTTCCTAGGTAGCTCACTCTTCTTCCTCCCCTTCTTCTTCTTCTTTTTCCTTTCTTTCTTTCTTCCTTAGATCTCTCTTTCTTCTGTTGTACCTCAAGTCTAACCCCTCAATTTTGATCCTAAAGGGTTAAAATTACACTTGTAAGCCTATTACAACAAGACAAAATCATGGTGTTTCATTTCTATTGGTTGGAAGTTCACTTTTCCTCTTTTAATCCCTCTTCTTCACTCCTTAAGTACTTTCATCCATCTCCTAATCCCTATATGCTCCTTATAGTTTTAAATAAGCTTTAAAATACCATTATTTATGATACTATAACATGCACATAACATAAGATAATTTGCCATGCAACTATATAAACATTACATATATGTTCAAGTGTCCCAAATGTAATGGTGCAAGTGTCATCACCATGTTTCTCCAATTCACATGTCTAAATAATTATTTATCCAATGCATATATTCAATTAAAACATAATTAAAATACATATAATTTGGGTTGGGGATGTTACACACCATGCTTACATTTGCGCCCCTTCCCATTATGTGAGCTCGAGCTAGTCATGTATACATTAGCACTTTACTTGTTAACCATGAGGCGATCCTCTTATAACTGTAAGTGGTGTATAACATCCTCTAGACTTTTGATACTTTCATTATGGGTTAGGTGCATCTTCATATGTTCTCAGTTTTGTTATAGTGAATGAATCACCAGTTAAACTTGATGTTAATTGGTAAGGACATAACCTACATCCTTAAGCTCATTTATCATGTTTGGCATATGCCTTATATGCTTGTTTTATATTTTTTCAGGGCATTTCTTATATGTGTCAAACTTAATTGTAAGTGACCTTAGCTTAGTTATGAACGTATCACTAAACCTTTTCAAGAGAACATACCACATGTCTTTGGTTATCTCGTACTTCCTAAACTTTTTCATGATGTCATCATCTATGTTACTTAGCATAGTGATGCGAGCTATGGAGTTTTTCCTCTTTCAGGTCGTGAAGCTTTACAGTCCCTCTTATGTGGGCTATGTTCCTTTCTTCAGGCTTTATTGTGATCAGATTCAAAGCTTCGAGAGCATCTTGCTCTTCAAGTACATATTGGATCTTCATGCTCTAGATTTCATAGTTGTCACCATTGAGCTTTTCGTCCTTGTTTACTTTGACAATAATGTTCTTAGCAATAAATACCATTGCTAACACCATAAAAACACATATGCACACTAATTAATTTTTAGAATACATTTGAGTTTTAATTAATTATAAATATTGATCTCATATAGGTTTAGAGTTGAAAGTTTATTATGTTCCCAATCATCGTCTAAGGTCATATGTTTGACTATCGATTATAAGTAATTATTCACATTTCAAAGTTATAAAAACTGTAATTAATTTATACTTAACAAAATTTAATCAATTATAATCAATCAACACATGGTATAACATAAAATTGTACTAAAAAATTTATGTAAAATGAATAACTAATATTCACTGATTAGAAAAAAAATATTTATGGAAACCTAATCATAACTAGAACTATATCTAAGTTGAGAGCGATTATGAAATCCTAATCTTATAAGCAAGAAGTGATCCATATAACTTTTATTTAAGCTCTAGAGGTAACTTATAGTTGACTTTATGCATATAGGGTTTCCAAGAATCTTGCGTCTGCCTCCAGTGATGGTCATGCCATAAGAGGCACTTAAAGTTTTCTTTGTGACCCAATTCATGTACTCTTTGATGAATCCTTTCACTAGGCCATTATAAGATCTATTAAAGTTTAAGTTATTCCATAATGAATCAAGGATGCCTTGTTCATTAAAGGACTTAAGACTAGATCTAAGAGATTTGTATTTTGCAAAGTGGGTCAACAAGCCACCTTCCCAAATGATTGTTTGTATAAGTCCATTGATCTTAATGATATGGTTAACAAGCCAGGTCAGGTAATTGCTTTTGTCTTTAGGGTCCATTTCCACATTTTTAATTTCTTTAATCATATCTTCAACTTTTCATTTTTGTTCCAAGGTTCTAATGACTATATTAGTTCTATAAAGTCTTCCCATAATTTCTGTAAAAAATGCAAAAATAATAAATATATATCAATTATATATTAGATGACAATCTAATGGAACTAAAAAAAAAATATCATTATTATAATTTTGTATAACGAATACAAGAAAAATAAATTTAATTAACTCACAAAACTCCACGATTAAAAATAAAATTTAATCTAAGTATTTTTAAGTGGAT
Source organism: Omphalea diandra (assembly GCA_949677035.1). Taxonomy (NCBI): domain Eukaryota; kingdom Viridiplantae; phylum Streptophyta; class Magnoliopsida; order Malpighiales; family Euphorbiaceae; genus Omphalea; species Omphalea diandra. Next base: position 9,557 of record CATIWR010523560.1, on the reverse strand, counting down.
TATTAAATTTAACAGGTTATAATGCATTATAATGAAACTAATTAATTATAATATCATAATTAAATTAGTTAATTATGAATTATATAATTAAACTCATTAATTACAATTAAACTAATTAATTGTAATCTCATAATTAAACTAATTAATTATAAATTATACAATTAAACTCATTAATTTTAATTAATGTAATTACATTAATTAATTATAATTTCATAATTAAACTAATTAATTATGAACTAGATAATTAAACTTATTAATTATAATTAATATAATTAAACTAATTAATCATGACTTCATAATTAAACTAATTAATTATGAATTATATAATTAAATTCATTAATTATGAGCAATATAATTAAACTAATTAATTATGATTTGATAATTAAACTAATTAATTATGAATTAAATAATTAAACTCATTAATTATAAGTAATATAATTAAACTAATTAATTATATTAAGGTATTTTATGAAAGAAATGTTAAATGTGGAAAATTTAGAAGTTTTGGTACTAAATGAAACTTATCTGGATATAGAGGGACCTTTATAGAAATTTGTTAGGGATTAATCTAGAAAAAAAAAACTCAGATTAATGATTTGAAACAATTAGGTACTAAACAAAACTTTGCCAGACATAGGAAGACCTAATGAGAATTTTACAGGGACTAATTTTGAAATTCAACCTTTAACAGTGTGTGGATGAAGTCTAATTACGCAGTACGATGCTAGGGCTTGGTCCAATGGGGGGTTTTTATGCCTCATGAAGTCGTCTAGCACGTCATCTTAGTTCAAAAATGTTCAGAACTAGGGGAATCGAATGAGTGACAAAATCGTAAATAAATCATTTTCTTGAAAAAATATCATATTTTCAGATTTTTAATTGCAAGTTGCCAATTTTGATTCGATATATCTCGTACACTATTGATCAAAATCATGCATATGATATCTTGAATTGAAGATCACTTATCAGGCTTCAAATGGAGTATCATAACACATTAAATCATTTCACATACATAAAGTTGTACTGTCCAAAAATTTATCCAAAATCATATTCAATTCTGAAAAATAGATTTTCAGAAATGATGGTCCAACTTTGGAGGACCATAACTTATTTAATACTCAATCAAATCATGTGATCTATATATCATTTTAAAGCTTATAAACTTTATTGTAAAATAAACATAATTTCGTAGCGAGATATCAAGTGAAATAGAAGTAATAATCCATCAAAGTTGACATTTTAACATATTTTAAATGAGATAATATTAACCAAAATGAAAATTCTTATATATAAACATAATTTTCCAATCTCAAAAACATGTTTCTAACAACATAAAACGAATAATAGAAAATGAACAAGAGAAATCACATAGAACAAAAAAATGTTTCTAACAACATAAAACGAATAATGGAAGATGGACGAGAGAAATCACATAGGATTTCAAAATAAAAAAAAAATCTAGCATGTTTCTAATCTAAAGGTTTGACGCCATTGTTAAAAATTGATTACACCCATAGATTTCATTAAATAATTCATAAGTCATGACATAGATCATGAACATGCAAAATTGAATTCCAATCACATTAACATAAACAACGAATTGAAATTACTTACCTCTTACGTATTCCACATAGGAAAACTTGAGACTGAGAGTTTTTTTGGTTTTTTCTTTTTTTGGGAAGAGTATTCTTCCTATTGAGAGAAAATTGAATGGAAAGTGGAATGAGAAGAGTAATTATCTTCAAAGAACAACATTAAGTTATCTTTATTTTATTCAGAGAGTTATCTTGATATTTGAATATAACTTTATTTCTCTTATTATTCTTATCTTATATAGGTTATTATTAACTGATAATAATAATTAGTGGATATGAGTTGGGTCATGCCATTGGTGCTCGACCTAGAAATCCAATACCTTGAAATCCTAATTCAGAATGTTTAATCATATTAAGTGAAGTACATGATAAGTGATAATTTTTTATTTTATTTAAATTTAATCTAAATTTATTTAAAAATAGCTCAATTTGAGTTGAAATTAAAAGAGATTAGAATATGACATCTAACATGTAATTCAATTTGAATTAACTTGATTTTGATATAATCTAAGGCTTTACCCAATTAATTTAGTTTAAATTATTTAAAATAATTAAAATTTATTTGAAATTAAAATAATATTTTTTTATTTTCAAGAAGTAAATTTAAGGGTTCATCCGAAATCAATAACTTGACTACATTCGTAATGATTTGAATTTTTTATCCATCAAATCAATAACTTGACTTAATTCGTAATTTAAAGTAACTCAATTTAAATTCATCCGAAAAATATGAACAAAATCATCGGACTTAAGTGGTTGGCCATCTCTAGTACTAGTAGATTGTTTTATGAGCATGATTTAGTAAATTAACTACATTCTTAATGTTTGATTGGGCAAAGATGCTATCTAAAGTTATAGGAAAATCAATAAGTGTGATGATAGCATCATTAGTGGCATCTCAAATACTATTGACTGCTGCAGAGTCAAAAAAAAGGGGCAATGAGAATGCCTACTTGTAAATCTAAAACCCTCTAATTCCAACTATTATATCCCAAACTAAAACTATAAAGGTGGGCTAAATGAATGCTAGACACATCTATTATAACAATAATAATGTTTTTGGCTCAACTACAGAAAGGAATTGTCTATGTTCTTAGGCTCATTCTTTCTGCAGTCAAATATTAAGTTTAAATGTATATATATTTTTTCTTTTTCCCACCTCTTTTCTTCTACATAATTTTTGCAGTGCTATGACTATAACATGTTCTTTACCTACTGAAGACAGCGTAATTTTTTTTTTCATTTTTGAATGTCAGACCAGCTTTTTTTTTTTTTTTTTTAATCAAGTCATTCCAGCGTACATTACGTACATGGTACTATAATTTGATATCATGAATATTTGTTAAAAATGGATGTATATTTTCTGAGAGAGAAACCCAACAATGAATTTGAAAATTCGAATATGAGGTCATTTTCTTCTTTTTTTTTTTTCGTACAGTAAGAAATTTTAAGATTTTGTTTAATATATTTCTTTTTTAAATTGGTCATATAGGTTTGTTTGCATTAAGTCAAGTGAATTTATGGGAAAATATTTTTTTATATTTTTGGTGAATTTTAATTTAAAATAATAAAAAATAAGCACACTTTCTTCTTATCTGAACAAACTAAGTAATTAATATGAGATTTATATCTATTAGTTTAAATTTTTCTTAATACACAGAATAACATTTATGGGCCTCAAATGATGAACAAAAACTTCATTTTTCAATAAAAGGTTGATTGATGGTTAAAATTCTTCAATAATATATGTACAAAATGGTGTAATTGCAACAACAAAATCTTCTAGTTGTACTAGGAGCAACCAAAGAGAGATTTAATATCTCTATCTCTCTCATATGAGTGACCTTTTTATTCACTTTCTAAAGACATGACTCCACTCCCCCACCTTAGTACCGATGGCATGTGCATGGGTGATGGCGTGGGGGATCCTCACTTTTAGTCATTGTCATACTTATGACCGCAAAATAAAAATTATTTGAAAAAGCAAATAATCTATCGATTTAGATTGAGCTCACTTTAGTAGACAAGCATCATGACCCTTGTATCATGTATTGCCTGTCCTGCTTGGCATCAAGGTCCTCGCTCTAGTTTGTCTCTTATTATTATTATTATTATTATTATTATTATTATTATTAATTTAGTATTTTAAATTAAATCCATAAGAGTTGATAATCGTGAATTGCATATGCTATAATTTAATATATTATTTATTTATAAAGATTAATAAATTAAAATATTTATACATAAATAAATATTATATTTTTAAATAGACAGTATATGCATATTAATTTTTTAATTTTATTTTGTATAATTATCAGTTACATAATTTTTTATTATATTTTTATTTTTTAATTTGATACTTTTTATTTCAAAATATTACATATTTATATCATTTATTTGTCAAATAATTAGCTTAATAAATAATGAGCTTTCATCTTAAATAAACTCTAAATTTGACACATGATAAACTGTTAGTTCAAATAAATTATGAAACTGAAATTAATAATATATCTTGATTTTGATAAAATCAATCAAGTTTGATTTTTCTTAATTAAATTACTACCTAATCAGTGTTTAACTTAACACAATTCAATGTTAACTAATGTTAGAAGTTTGCCAATTAAGATTGATAGAACTCTTATGTTTACTAATTTTAGAAGATTGTCAATTAAGCATTAAGATTGATAGAACTCATTAACATTTTAATAAAACTTACATAGACAAAGCAATAAGATAGTGATCTTTTCACAATCTTTTTAGTTTTTATTATTTTCTTTTTTTTGCCTTAAATAATATTGGGAGAGTTTATTGACCCCAAGGTTACTCTATTGTATAGTTATTTTCAAAGATCCCAAAATCAAGAGAAGTTCTAACCTTATGATTAGGCATTTATGGTTGAAATTCTTGTTGAAAGGTTAACACCCAAAGGAGAAGATAAAGAACACCTTAACAGTAATTCTTTAGAAGACATTCTAAAACCATAAAAGAAGGATGCTTGAAAAATTGCCTACCTAAACATAGGGATATTTGATTGATTGCTTCATATGCTTTTAAAGATGGAGGCAAAGCATCTTAAGGTTGCAAGATTTGAGAATACTAAATGCATTTGGTACAAGGACATAAATGAGAAGAAAAAGACAAAAGTTTCAATGATTATGGAGGAAAACCAATGAGCATGGAAGAAAAACAACATGCATTAAGCCGATACTAGTAGATGGACATGCTAACAACTATGGTAAAAATTTAACAATAGTAAAAAAGTTCAATACGGCGTGTTTGAAGATCTGAGCAGGAATTAGAAATGAATGTTAAACATTCAACAAGTATGAGAAGGATTTAGTGGGCATTGATAGGTACAACAATTAGTTTTTCTAAAAGCTGCCAAAATTATTTGATCTATCCCTTCTTTCTAGTTTAAAGGATTTTCATATAAAAGATCATCATTTGAAGATTGGGCACAAAGAATAATATCTTAAAAAATCTTACTTTTTTTTTATGCAAACCTACTATTGCTTTTTGTTTTTTGGGGTAGAGAAAGAATAATGAGTTTGTAACTAACTTTAAATTAGTGAGAATAGGTTTTTCTTGAGCACTAATTATATTTGATGCCTATCAAGTAGTTTAATCATTTAGGATCTTTACTTTCCTAAGTGGTTGAGGTTGGTATTATGCATTAAAAGATACCAAAAGGTGGGTTGTCTCTTTTATTCCTTCATCAAAAGAGAGAATTATAAAGGTTCGTCCTTAGTCTCCAAAAGGAAAGGCATTCTTCGGTTTAGAAAGATAAAAAGTAAAAAGGCCTAAGTGATTGCTTAGAGAGTGGACATAGGTATGTTGCTAAACCATTATAAATTTATGTGTTTGATTTTTTCTTCTCCCTCTCATCTCTCAATTTTTGTTTGCCACCTAATTCACTCCTCTTCCTAGGTTGCTTTCCTCACCTAAGTCTAATAATTAGTATTAGAGTCTTACCTTTTTCTTAAGATTAATAGAGGAATACTATCAAATGGAAGCTTAAAATGAGTATGGGCCAAAAAGACAGTCAGTGGTAGAACTCTCATCTTCAATGTAAACAAATACCAATATCTAAAGAATAGATTGTATTACTTTCTAAGGCCAAAATCCATTGAATCATAGACAATTATTAAGAAATGTCCATTATTTCAATGAAGAAACTTGTTGATAGAACTCAAGTAGAGAAAGACATTGATGAAATATCTAAAAAAGAAAAGAAATAAGTTGTAAATAATGACAAAGCCATCCACATGCTCTTTTGTGTCTTGAGTAGAGGTGAATACAATAAGATGAGTATGAAGACCACTGTTAAAGCAATTTAGAAAGCCTTGAAAATTACATATGAGAGTACCAATCAACTAAAAGACAAGAAGATGGAAACCCTCACTTTATAGTATGAGACCTTATTGATGAAGCCATATTAGAAGATTTTGAGAATGTATGATTTATTTATCAAAATAGTTGGTGAAATGAAGGCTTTTGGGAAGACATTCACCAATGAAGAACTTATGAAGAAAGTTTTGAAGTGTTTACCTAAATAATGGCTTGACAAGGTCACTTTCCTCAAAGATTCTAAAGATTTAAAGACTATGCCACTTAATGAGCTTTTAAGAAATCTCATTGATTATGAGATGAATTTGAATGGAGAAGCTCCATCTCCTCTATAGGAATCAAACAGAACAAAGTCAGGAGTTGTACTCAAAGCAATCTCCAAACCCATGAGCTTTGAAGATGAAGAAATGGATGATGAAGACGTAGCTCTCATCATAAATCAATTTAGGATGATGATGGTGAAGAAGATGCCTTAAAAGGAAGGCAAGACAAAGCTTGAATAGGTGGAGTATTATAGATGTGGAAATTTGGGTCACATCAAAATTGACTATCTAAAGCCCAAAGTTGAGAAGAAAAAAGAAGCAGAAGGCCATTATGTCACTTAAGATGACTTAATCTCCTCTGAATCAAGCCAATCTAAAGAAGCACTAAAGAGACCATGGTGAGAGAAAACAAACTTATGCTCAATGGCATTAGAGGAAGGCTATCCATCTGAGGTAAGACTAAATCCCTTAGATAGTTTTAAATGATGATTAATTAGAATTTCAAAATATGTTTACTATTGGGAATCTTGTGTAACCCTTAAAAATCACTAATAATAATCTCGATAAGAGTTTTAAAAGAAATAAAATTTTAAAAATAGAATTGATGAAATTAAAAAAATTTTTTTGATGCTTTGAAAATAGAAAATGAAGGTTTACTCAAAGAGAAAAAAATTTATGAAATCCTCTATTCTCAAATGAGAGTCTTAAAAAGGAACTTTTACGTTTAAAAGACTCTATTGCATTTTTTTTTATAGAAGGCAAAGTTTGATTTGATTTTGGATTCCTAACAGACCTTAAGGGATAAATATGGATTAAATTTTGATTATTCAAAAGCCTCCACTTTGAATGCAAATTTGTAAAGGCTTCCTCTAAAGTTAAGATTCCTTTCCTTTTATCATCAAAGACACATGTGAGTAGCACTAAATGCTCATACTCACATTCACTTAGTTCTAAGGCTAGCCATCCATTAATTTACAAATCTATATAATAAAGGCTTAATAAGAGTGCACATGTCCCTTCTATTCCTAAGTCCCAACCTGCTAGAAAGCCGGTTCATGATCTTTCCATTAATGGACTTAGAAGAGCATTTGTATGGTAATGCTTTTATTATGAAAATTTTAGTCATTTTGCTATGTAAGGTTGAATGGTGAGAATCTTATTCCTAACCCATAAGGACCTAGAAAAAAGAGTAACAAAGAAAGTTTGATTTGCAGATTAGGACTCTTTCACCTAACACTTAAAAATGAAGTATTCAAAGGGAAAGGAAATCATTTTGAAGAAGGGATAAGAGCTTCAAGTGAAAATTGGAATCAAGCAATATCTAAACTGTAGTGTATCACTTATCCCTTTTTTGTTTAATTTCAACTTGTATGCATAATTTTAGAGGGAGTTATTATGCGCTTTACATTTGAAAAAGCTAAACATATGCAACATTTGTTTTTAACTCTCTTACTCCCTTCTCTTGCTAAAATTTTGTTTTTTTGTATTTATTTTATTTATATCTCTTTATTGACTCCAAAGTGTAGGAAAAAATTTCATTAATGGGTAGAATAATTTTAGAACCTATTTTAAATACTATAAGAAAAGAGAGATACATCTATAGTTCTAGATTATAGTTTTCGAATTATTTAATAAGGTTGATTTTTTTAAAAAAAATGATATGTTTTGATTTTTGTAGTTTTGAAAGTTTGTTGGTTAAATATTTTTCTTTGTTTAACAATTAGTATATTTATTCTACAATTAATTTAACAATTGATATCTTTTAATTTAGTTTATTGACCTCAATGGTGCTCCTTTTTATAGTTGTTTTCAATGATCCTAAAATTAAGAGAAGTTTTAACCTTATGATTGAGTGTTAGTGATTAAAGCTTTTGTTAAAGGGTTAACACATGAAGGAGAAGATTAAGACACACCTTAAGTAACATTCCTTTAAAAGACATGCTAAAACCATAACTTAATGATACTTTAAGGATTATCTACCTAAGTATGGGGACATTTGGTTGATCCCTTAATATGATTTTAAAGATGAAGGTAAAATATTTCAAACCTATAGGACTTTAGAATGCTAAAGGCATTTAGTGTAAGGACACGAATAAGAAAAAAGACAAAAGCATTAATAATGATGGAGGAAAATAATGAGTGTGGAAGAAGAATAATGAGCATCAAAGCTAGACAATATGTACAGGTAAACTGTTCCTCATCTATCTCTATCATTAGCAAAGGAGCGTCTAACAACTGTGGAGGAGATTGAATGGATGTTGAAGCAATTCAACAAATGTCTTTTTAAAAACACCTTAACCAATCTATGTAAACCTAAAATAATGGATGTATATACCAATGACCATGATGAAAATTCAATGGCTGATGAAAAAAGTTCGATGGGGCGTGTTTAAAGATCTTAATGGATATGGTGAAAATTCAAAAGGCATTAGAAATGAACTTTAAATATTCAATGGTCATGGGAAGGATTCAACGGGCATTGCTATTGACTAGTTTGAGGAGTTTTCATATAAAAGTCATTTAAAGATCGAGCAATAAGAAGACCATCTTGAAAATCTTACTTTTGTTTGTACAAACATACTTGTTGCTTTTTGTATTTTAGAGTATAGAAAGTCTAGTGAGTTTGTAACTAACTTTAAGTTAGTCAGAATAGGATTTTTTTTTAATACTTATTGTATTTATTGCCTATCAAAATGTTTAGACATTTGCTAAGAATCTTTCTTTTGCTAAGCGGTTGAGATTTGTATTGTGCCTTTGCCAAAAGAGAGAATTATAAAGGTTATTCCTTAACTCATAAAAAGAAAGGGTACTTTTCAACCTGGAAAAAAAAAGTAAAACGGCCTAAATGTTACTTAAGCGGTTGAGATTGGTATTGTGCCTTTGCCAAAAGAGAGAATTATAAAGGTTATTCCTTAACTCATAAAAAGAAAGGGTACTTTTGAACCAAGAAAAAAAAAGTAAAAAGGCCTAAATGATTACTTAAAAAGTGGACATAGACGCATTACCAAACTACTATAAATTCGTGTATTTGATTTTTTTCTCTCTCATCTCTTAAGTTTTATTTGTGACCCCATTCATACCCTTTCTTCGATTGTTTTCCTCACCTAAGCCTAACAAATAAGTGGTCTTAACTTCAATTTCTCTTACTCTTTAATAACTTTTTCACCTCTTTTATAAGACATCTCTATTAATGTATTAAAATTTATGAACTATATATATATATATATATATATATATATATATATATATATATATATATATATATATATATATATATATATTATATAAATAGAGACACAAATTTTTAACCCGCGATATGGTGTACACGGTCTCCACTAAGAAAAAAAATCTC
>CATIWR010523502.1:0-12213 GCA_949677035.1 Omphalea diandra | reverse complement strand
GCCAATATTGGCAACTTCTCCTTCTTCCTCTTCTTCACTTGAGCTATCATCCTAAGTGGTTGAAAAACTCTTCTTCTTCTCCTTGTCCCATCTCTTCTTCTTCTTCAATTTGGGACACTCATACTTGATGTGGCCTTGCTTTCCATATTCATAACAAGTGACATCGTTAGATTTTTCTCTTGGACTAGGAGTTGTCTTCTTGAAACATTTTCTTTCTTTTCTTTTTTTGATCAACTCCTTTATCCTCCTTGAGAGCATTGCCAGCTCCTCTTCTCCCTTGTCACTTTTTTCATCACTTGAGGTAATTTCTACCTCCTTCTCCTTTTCTGAAGACTTAAGAGCTAGGGTTCTTCTTTCTTTCTCAAGTTTATCTCCTTAGCCTCTTAGCTTCTTCATTTGTTCATCCTTTTGCAATGCCAACTCATGAGTCAAGAGTTTGCCTATCAAGACGTTTATTGGCACTTTTCTAATCTCTAAAATGGACTCTTGGATGTTGCACACTCTAGCACTAAATTTATCTAAATAAAGGGTTTTGAGGATTTTTGTGCTTACCTCATAGTTTGTGAGTGTCCTTCTGAATTTTTTCACGTTAGTAACGATAAATTAAGAGCCTATTCGTCATTTTAGTGATGTTTTCATTGTCCTCCATTATGAATAACTCCCATTCGGTTACGTACATCTCTAATTGGCTTGACTTTACTAGAGTGGTGCCTTCATGGTAGTTCTCAAGTGTCTTTCAAATAGCATGTGTTGTTTGACAATGTTGCACTCTTCCAATCTCTTCTCTAGAGAGAGCTTAGAAGAATGGCCATTGCCCTTTTATTTTTGCCATTTGATCTCCTGTGAGCTTCAACCCATTCTTCTCTTGGGATAATTTCTTCAATTCCATCCACTACCTTAGTGGGTGGCTTCCATTCTTTTACAACCACATCCCAGAGGTCCACCACATCTGTGTCAAGATAAATTTCCATTCTTTACTTTCAATGACTATAGTCGTTTCCATCAAAGTGAGGCTTGAGGTGTGAGTGGATTCTCTTTTATGCCATGATCTTTTACTCACCAATAAAGGTTTGTTTGAGTGTTTAGGATCTGATACCACTTGTTGGCCCTAGGCACCAAGAAGGGGGAAAATTAAAACAAGAAGATAAGAAAGAGAATGAGTATAAAAGAGACACAAGATTTATAGTGGTTCTGGTATAATCGACCCTACGTCCACTCCACAATTCTCAGCAATTGGGTGTTCCACTATCTTCCAATGGTATTTTCAAGCTTACACCAAACTTTTACACTTGTGTTTTGAAGGCTCACACAATAACCTTTACATTTGTGTTTTTGAGGCTCACACAATAACCTTTACACTTGTGTTTTTAAGGCTCACACAACAACCTCTCTTAGTGTTATTACAGGCTCACATTATAACCTTTACAAAATGGTGTTTATGCTCACACCAAACAATCACCTAAAGAAGAGAAAAGATTGAGTAGCAAAATTACAAGAGTTTGGGTTACAAATTAATGAATTATCTTGCATTTACATATGTTTGATGAGTATTTATAGCCTCTACCCACCAAAGAGACGTTGCAATAAAACTAGAATCAAATCTTCAAGGTATGCTAGATAGATTTTTGTATTAAATGCTTGTCAGGACTCATTCGTGGTCGCTACTACTCTTTCGTGGTCACGATTTTCCAATTTCCATACAGGAGCCAAAAATTGCGGTGGAAAATCCCATTTGTGTCTAACGGCTATGTGTCAGCTTCTCATTGGTTCTCCAGGAAAATATAGTCATTGCATTTCTTCTGCTAACAAATGTAACAGTCATGAATTTCCTTATATAGGTCGCGACTGAGGACGCGAATTCATCTGTCAAAATTACATCTTCCACTTCACGAATTGTGGTCGCTACCCACAAGTTGCCTTTCACTATTTTTTTTCCAACGAACACCTGGGACATTTGTCAAGCCTTAATTGTGGACTTGATTCCCTCTTGAGGCTCTTTGAAAGTCATTGTCATGACTCTGACTCGACACAGACCGCAAAACAGCCTGTCACTTTTGGACTCCTTCTTTTGGATGAGTCGCGATCGAGAATGGCTCTGTGATTTTGCCTATCTAATTTCTAGCAAGTCTTCATATGGATCGTGGTCGCGAATCTGAGCTTGCGATCATGATTTAGAAGTCAACTTGGAGTTTAAGAGCTCTATCCAACTCTACTTGAAATTTCTACTAATTTCTGCAAAACAACACTTAAATAAACCATTAATCATGATCAATCTCTTTTGTTAAGATCAAAAGAGTTCCTAGACATAGGATTAACCCTCCTAGTCTAATAATATGTAGCAAAATGGGAGTTGTTCATGATGAAAGACAATGAACGGATCACCGATATGATGAATAAACTTCTATCTATCATCACAAACATGAAGAAATTTGAAACAGCACTCACCAATCATGAGGTAAACATCAAAATACTCAAATCCTTACCTCTTAAAAAGTTTGGTGTAAGGGTGTGTAGCATTCAAGAGTCAAATCTACAAATAGGAAAAGTGCCAATAGATGTCCATATATGCAAACTCTTACTTAGAAGCTAGCCTTGAAAAAGATGAGGAAATGAAAAAGATGAAAGGGAAAGGGGATAAAGAAAAAAAGAAACGCTTCAAAGCCATTTGGGATCACCATTCTAGCGAGGAGGATGAAGATGAGGAAGTAGCAAATTTGTGTTTCATGACACTAGAGGACTCTTCTAATGAGGTAAGTTTTTTACCCCATTTTAGTGAAAATTATGATGCATACGATGATGTAGATGATGAGCTCCAAAAAAACTCTTACTTTGAGATGTGACAAATACAAGTCATAAATGAAAACTAAAAAAAAAGAAATGCTCAAAACTGAAGAATGAGTTTAAATCATTAAATAAGCTTATAAGTGAGTTGAAGACTTCAAATGAATAATTCAAAGAACCTGTTGAGAGTCTTACTAGGTCTTCTTCTTCTCTAAACTCCTTGAGAAAGGAAAATGACACTCTAAAAGGAGAGGTAATTGAGCTTAGAAATTCTATTTCTAAGTTTCACAAATGGAAGGAAGTTTCAAATACATTAATTGTATCTCAAAGACCTCCCCTAGTAAGACATGGCGTAGGCTGCAATATAGCCTCCTCATCATCTACTCCCCCTCTCACTACTTTTATTAGAGCTTCAACACCTTAAACATCTAGCATTGAGGTAATTGGGAGGAAGAGTGCCACAACACTAAGCCACCTATGCCCAAGGGTAAGGGAAAGGCATCTTAAAGCTCAAAGCCTAAGCCTAAAAAGGCTAATCATGCATTCATCTACAATAAGAAGCATGCTTACCCTAATACACATAAAAAATTCTCTTTTACTCCTAATCATTCTTGCACATGCTCACATTCTCATCATCATGGTATGAAAAGGCCCCCTACTCATGACAAAGTTTTGCATAGGAGAAAGACTTAAAAGTTTAAGCTCCAATGTCACTATTGTATGAAGTTTGGTCATATAAATATTTTTCGCTATATTAGAAAGGCTCATCTCAAATTAAAGGACCGTTCAAGACCTAACCCCCAAGGACCCAAGTATGTTTGGGTACCTAAACAAAGGTGATATGTTTTTTAGTGTGTAGGAATGTATGGTAGCCATCAATGAAGACAATGGTTGCCATGTGGATAGTGGATGATCAAAGCATATGACGGGTAACAAAAAGCTATTTATAGCCATAAAAGAGAAGAAAGGTGGCAATGTCACTTTTGGGAACAATGCCAAGATAAGGAATTAGCATTGGAACAATCAACAAGAATGGTTATTCATTTATCAATAATGTTCTTTTAATTGATGGTTTATAATATAATTTGTTAAGTGTAAGTCAATTGTGTGATAAAGGTAATAAAGTCACCTTTGACCCACGAGAATGTTGGGTTACCACTTCAGTGGATAAGAAGGTAATCTTTAAGGGTGAAAGGAGGGGCAATACCTAGCTAATTGACATAGACAATTAAGCTTACCAATCTTTCAAGTATCTTGTATCTGTTAGCAATGAAGCTTGGCTTTGGCATAGCAGAATTGGTCATGCAAGCATGGAGCTCCTATAAAGCCTATCTAAAGGAGAGCTAGTGGAAGGTCTTTCTAAGCTAAAATTCTTAAAGGGCAAGACTTGTGTAGCATGCCAAATAGGGAAGCACCATTAAACTTCCTTCCAAGTAAAGAATGTTGCAAGTACATCTAAACCTCTTCAACTAATCCACATGGACATAATTAGACCTATTAGGAATGCTAGTATAGGTGGGAAGCATTATGCATTTGTAATAGTTGATGATTACTCTGAGTTTAATTGGGTATACTTCCTGGCTCAGAAGAATGACAGTTTTAATGCTTTTAAAAGTTTTGCAAAAAGAGTTCAAAATGAAAAAGGTTACTTCATCTCTTTTATAAGGAGTGACCATGGAAAAGAATTTCAAAATGAATCTTTGAAACTTATTATTTAGATAATGAGATTTCCCATAATTTTTCTGCTCCTAAAACCCCACAACAAAATGGTGTTATAAAGAGGAAAAATAGGACATTAGTAGAAATGGCTAGAACTATGCTCAATGAGTATTCTTTACCTAATTACTTTTGGGCTGAAGCCATCAATACTTCTTATTATATTGCTAATCATGCTTTCAAAAGACCCATTCTCAACAAAACTTCTTATGATCTTTAGAATGGTTTTGCACCCGAGCCTTGTTAGACTTAGTGGAAGTCTAAGCTGTAAGTAAAGAGAATAGAAAAGATGAAGTTCGTCCCTCAACCTAGTGTATATCTACAGCTGACGCAACTCCGTACTGACCCCTCACTACTACTTAATTAATTAATTAACAGCTAATCAATTTCATAACTGCTCTATGGGCATTTTTTAACCAACAACCTAAGATTTCATACCTTCGAGTTTTTGGATGCAAATGCTACATTTTAAATACCAAGGATAACCTTGGAAAATTTGCTTCTAAGACAGACAAAGGCATATTTCTTAGCTACTCCACCTCTAGTAAACCTATAGGGTTTTCAATAAAATACTATGGTTGTTGAAGATTCTATAAATATTATGTTTGATGAATCTAGTAAAACTTAATCTTAGGAAAGGCTCTCTCATTAATAGTCATACAAGTGACTTTGAGAAATTAGAGCTAGATTTAACTCTAAAAGAAATGGTGATTGACCTTGAAGATAACAAGTCATCAAAAGAAAAAAAGAAATCCTAACTACAACATGTAGAAATTCCAGCTCAAGATCTTCTCAAGGATTGGAGATTCTCCAAACATCACCTAAAGGATCTAATCATTGGTGAGACATCTAAAGGAGTAAGTACTAGATCTTAACTTCATACATTAGAGAATAATTTTGCATTTTTTTCTCAATTTGAGCCAAAATCAATTGATGAAGCTCTTGATGATAAAAGTTGGGTGATTGCTATGTAAGAGGAACTCAACCAATTTGAGAGAAACAAAGTATGGGAACTAGTTACTAGGCCTAACGAACACCTAATTGTGGGATGTAAGTGGGTGTTTAGGAGCAAGTTAGACGAGTAAGGTTTCATTACTAGGAACAAAGCTAGATTGGTTGCAAAGGGATACAACCAAGAGGAAGGCATTGATTATGATGAAACTTATGCCACTATAGCAAGATTAGAGGCCATTAAGATTCTATTAGTATATTCTTGTCATATGAATTTTAAACTTTTTCAAATGGATGTTAAAAGTGCATTTTTGAATGGACTTATTGAGGAGGAAGTTTATGTTGAACAACCTCTTGGTTTTGAATCTCATGCTTTCCAAATCATGTTTTCAAACTAGCTAAAGCCTTATATAGTCTAAAACAAGCTCCAGGAGCTTGGTATGAAAGGCTTAGTTCATTTCTTTTACAAAATGATTTTGAAAAAGGTAAGGTTGATACAACCTTATTTGTCAAAAGTACAACCTTATTTGTCAAAAAATACAATCAAGACACACTCATTGTACAAATCTATATTGATTACATTATATTTGGTGCTACTAATGAATCTTTTTGTGAAGATTTTGCTAAGTGTATGAGTAAGGAATTTGAAATGAGCATGATGGGGAGCTTAATTTCTTCCTTGGTCTATAAATCAAGCAAACTAGATAAGGCATTTTCATCAACCAAATTAAGTGCACAAAGGATTTACTCAAGAGGTTTGGCATGGATGGATGTAAAGTAGCTAAGACACAAATGAATGCTACCACCAAGCCAGATAAAGATGAATCAGGTAAACCAATTAATAAGAAGAAGTATAGAGGTATGATTTTTTAGACCTAACATTATATGCAGTGTATGCATGTATGCTAGGTTTCAATCATGCCCTAAGGAATCTGATTTAAATATTGTTAAAAGGATTTTTAAATATTTACATGGCACATTGCATTTAGGGCTATGGTATCTGAGGAATTCATCATTTAATTATCTAAGGGATCTAAATGTGGATTATGCAGGTAGTTTATTAGATAGAAAGAGCACTTTTAGAACTTGTCAATTTATAGGAGAATGCTTAGTTTCTTAGTTTAGTAAAAAGTAAGTTTCAGTTGCCTTATCCACCGTCAAAGCGGAATATGTGGCAGCGGGTTATTGTTGCACCTATATTTTTTTAATGAAATAATAACTCAAGGATTATGGCAAGATTGTTGACCACATTCCCATTAAATGTGACAACACAAGTGTAATAAATCTTTCAAAGAATCCCAACACACTTTAGGAGCAAGCAAATTGACATTACGCATCATTTTCTTAGGGATTATGTTTAAAATGGGAATGTTGTATTGGAATTTATGACACTAAACATTAACTTGCAGAAATTTTCACTAAACCCCTAAATAAAGATAGGATGAACATCATTAAGAGGGAGCTGGGGATGCTAGATGGAAGCTTCTTAGAGTGAAAATTGATCTTTACTTACATTCTTCTTTATGTTTGTCATTTTGATTAATTGAATGATTTATTTGATAATGGTGTATGTTAAATTACTTTAAATAAGTTAATTCTTTAAGAATTGAGCTTTTCTATGTATATTTGCTTGAATTAATCATCATTTCATTAAGTGGATCACATCTAGGAAGAAAAATTCTATTCTTTCATTATTTTTCTTTTTGCCTTGTAAATTACAATCGCTATTGTCATTTCGTAGTCGCTAATTACAGGGACTCATTCCATTTTCTGTCAAGCTTCTAATTCACAGTCGCTATTCTTATTCACCACTGTAAATTTTTTTAAAATTCAAATTCTCTAACCGTTGACTCCATTTTTCAAGGAATTATTAACTGTTACTCATAATTTTTGTAATTAGCAATCGCAGCCTATTGTTCATGATCGCAAATTTTAGTAACTATTAGACATTGATTGATTTGACTATTAATCGATGCCAACCCCTAATTTAATGTAATTTTTACCATTTTGTTATCATTTTTCATTAGTTTTCTACCCATTTAAACCATCCTAACACCCTTCTATTCTACTTTTAACTTCTCTCTTCATCTATAACTTATTTCTTCTCTCAAATCTTCCAAACTCTTCCTTCTTCCCTCAATGGCACCTCAGAAACTATCAAGAGTATAGAAAGGGAAGGGAATTACCCAACCTCCTAGCCCTCTTGCCCTTCACCTAATGAAGGGAATCTCAAAAGAAGAAAATGATAGGTACAAAGTCAACTCTAACAAGATAATCCAAGCAAATAAGATTCCATCTACCTTTCTTCTTGAGTCACTTAGAATCAAGGATGAAATTCATGTCTTTCCATCTAAGTTATCATGGAATGAGTTTATCTTCATAGATGAACCCAAATATAAGGAAATCGTCAAGAAGTTTATGCACACTGTTACTTTGAGCAAGTGAGTTGAATGAAAAGTAGGTTCGTTGGGTTAATTTTTTGGGCTTTTGGGGACCCCTACATTATCACCTTCAACCCACTTTCTAACCTCTTTAACCTTCAATTGGGAGATGATATTCCATTCATCATTTCTGCATTTGATATCATTATTTTGAATTTTTGTCAATGATATCCATTGAAACCAAACATGACCCAAAAACATCTCTAGCCAAATACATTCACACCCTTCCAAATTGGATTCTTCACCATATTATATCACCTTTTTAATAAATGTTAGGGGCAATAGGAACAAAAAAGTTTCCCAAAAAGACCTGACATTTCTATTTTGCCTAACCAAGAACAAGCCCAATCAAATCGGTCTGAATCTTATCGATCAATTTATTCACATGAGTACTAAATCTAAAAGCTAATTTCTCCTCCCCTCACTTGTCATAACCATCTACCATTATGTGGGAGCCTTTAATGAGGAAAATGAAAAATTCTTCACTAAGAAATACATACTCTTCCAAAACTTCCTTGATTTGCCTTATCTCATAAATGTCAAGGCTTTCCATCCTAATACTTACATTTACACCTTGGGGTCTATTGGGGCTTAAAAAGCATGAAACTACTTAAGCTTCAAAAAAGAAGAGTCTTGTGGTAGTGGAAGATGCCCAACCAATCCTTTCTCCTAATCCCAAACAAAAATCCAAAACTTTTGTCATCTCTCTCTCTCTTTCATTGATAAGAAATTATACAAGGTGATGTGTATGATAAAGAGGAGATTTCTTCTTCTTTTCCACCTCTATAGTAATTTAGTAGGCCTTCAAGAGAAGGTGGGTGCAACACCATATCATCTCCTAGATTTTAAAGATTGGGAGGATACTCTAGAAGAAGAGGAAGATCAAGAGGTGAAGGAAGGAGATGAAGCACAGGGTGGAGGAGGAGATGAGGATGTTGAAGATTTTGAAGATGATGATAGCTCTCCAATTTTCTAGTTTTTCTTTAGGCTTGTAATTCTTTTTCTTTTTCTTTTTGTTTTATTTGTCTTATAGTCTACCTTTGTGAACCCACATTTTCTTATTCTTTATATTATGTTTTTATTATGTTTGTCTATATCTATATTAATAAAATTTCAAGTTGTTGTTTCCTCTATAGATGTTCTTTATACTCATCACTATTATTATCTTGATTCTCTCTTTTTTATCCTAATAAAGGGGGAGAGAAATAGAGAAATAATGAAAGATATTACATGCAATAATTAAAGGGGAGTATAATTTGAGGAAAAGCAATATAAATTAGTTTATCTATATTTCAAGTTTAAATTGGTATTTTACTAAGTTTAATTTGTTAAACTAAGTTAAACATTTCAACTTCATACTTACGCAACTATTTATCCTTTACAAAATCAATCAAAATTGTCAAAATCAAAAAGGGGGGAGATTGTTCGACTAGGTTGGTTAAACCTAATTTAAAGCTCTCTTTTGATCTTGATAATGTAGATTGACATGCTCTAACATCCTTTTTAAGTGTTTTTTTTCTAGTTTTTAAGATATGTAAGCATTAGAAGTTGAATGGGAGTCTAAATCTCAAGCATTGTGAAAGGAATCCTAATTCGCGACCAAGGTTCTATGATTTGCGATTACGATATAGCAAGAGGAATGAATGACTTTGGTCCAAATAGATTTGTGAACCAAATCACTACACGACCTAAGCAAGAAAGCAATGAAAACCAAACACTCGAATTCGCAGTGGCCATCGTGTAGGAATCGCGACTATGACTTTTGGAGCCACTTGGAGGGAATTAAGTCCACAACCAAAAGTTGCCAAGTGTCCAAGATAATCATTAACATATCAAAATTTATAGGGCTAGAATAGTCTTTGAGATCGTAACCTATTGAAGCAACTTCTCCTTATCAAACAGATAAATTCGCGATGCCAATCGCATACAAGAGGAAGAAATCTCACGACCGTAACTTTTGTTTGGTTAAAAGAACACAATGACTAGTTTTCCTAGAAGACCAATGATAGCATGCCATGTGGACTAGCTGTTAGATACAAACGGGGTTTTCTACCTCGATTTCAACAAATTTGGTGCAAGAAGAGAAATTGAGACTACAAATGATCAGTCACAATCGTGAATTGTGTCTGATAGGCATTTATACAATATCTATGAAGTATACCTTAGAGATTTAGACATAGTTTCTTTTAACTTCTTTTTAGTGATTATTAGTTATAAATACTTCACCAAATAAACATGAATACAAGAGAATAGCCTTGAATATAGCCAAACTCTTTATATGTGAGTTAATATTATTGGGTGTAAACATTAAACACTATTATAATAGGGTTTGAGAGTTAGCCTAGCTGTAAAACTCTTGTAATAAGTTAAGTGTGAGCCTTTAGGAAACACTTGAGAGGTTTTTGTGAGAGCTTTAAAACACAAGTTGTATGGTTGTGTATGACCACAAAACACAAAGTGTATAATTTTTATGTGAGCTTGGAAACACCATTTAGAGTTAGTGGAATACCCAATTGTGAAGAATTGGGGAGTTGATGTAGTGTTAATTAACACATGAACCACTATAAAATATTATGTCTCCATATTTTTCTTACTTCTTCTTTATCCATTTTTCATTACTTCCTTCAAATTTTTAAAATTTACCACCTATTCAATCCCCCTTCTTAGTGCTCAAGGGCCAACAATTAATTTTGATTCAGTTAAGACTTGCTTAATTAAATATTGTTATTTATTTTGAGAACCTTATAGGCTGAATTAAAAAAGGTTTAAAACATGAAAAATATTTACTTGTGTGTTATATTGCCATTGGTAAATTAGTTTTACAATTGGATTTGAGTGTTTTGAGTTACAATCAAAATTATAGGGCCTGATCAAACTATACTTACATAGAAATAAGGCAAAATTTAAAAATTGACCATAGTTATTATGGGAAAAATACTAACCTAAGTTTTAACTATGTTATAGCTTCATTTGTGTAGTTTCACTAGAAAAAAGAATCAAGTCATTTAAATCAATATAACCACTGTTATTACAATGAGTGTACAACAAGGTTAGGTTATCAAATAGGAATAAATAAACACAATATTAGACTCACTTACACAATTGTATGACATGTAATAAGGAATATCATTTAATTTTCATTTAGCTATATTCACACATACATAACACAATGTAATCACACATGTAAATAGAATCCAATTATAACTTGTACTTACCTTTGATGTAACTAACCTTTTATGGTAGGTTTAAACCTTTCTTTTGGGCTTCTTCAATTTATAGACACACACAAATGTTAAGACCTCTACAAGTTGAGGAAACCCAAGAGAAATGTTCAAATCTAATATAAAAGGTTGGTTGCATCAAAGGTAAGTATAAATTATAATTGGATTTTATTTATATCTATGCTTGACATACAACATGTGCATGTGAATGTGAGTTAAATGATAATTGCATGATATTCATTATTGCATGTTATACAATTATGTATGAACACTTACATATAGAACTAAAAGGATGTTGCAATCATCATATCAAACACTTGCAAAATACTTGGCAAATGGATCGATTTGTTACATCATGATAAATGCCATAGATCAAATGAGATTATATAAATCATATGTTATATATTTGCCAACAAAATCAAATGTCACATGATTCACATTAATTCTCAAGAATAATGTTTGCCTTGTAAGGTTATGAAAAAATCAAATAAATCACTATGCACTGGCATAAGTCAATCCTTGTACTTGTATTATATTTTAATATTAACTAACTATTTGATTGTTCCATTAAAATCTTGTTATTGTTTTCATTCACTAAGTTATGAATAATTAAATTGCAATCATTTTTCCAAATAATAAAGCATAAAGTGCAAGCATTTTGAAGATAAAGCTTTGTACATAGATGCATCAAGTATAGGTGGTCAACTGAATTCTCTCTCTCTCTCTCTCTCCTCATGTCATGTACATACATCTAGATAATGACCAATTTATAGTTACCTATATTACATGGGTTGTATTTAATATATATATATATATATTAAATTTAATATATATGGACACTAAAGAAGGCATTGATATACCTTTTTAGTTGTGTATGAATGATAAGTTCATCATTATACATATAAATATTTGAATATGAATACTATGCTTAATAAATAAAAATGGGTCTTACACTTATAGAACACCTAGGCCTTATATATATATATATATATATATATATATATATATATATATATATATATATATATATATATATATATATGTGAGCGGCGCGCGTGTGTGTGTGTATAAATATAGGGCTAGAGAGAGAGATATATTATATA
>CATIWR010523428.1:0-13775 GCA_949677035.1 Omphalea diandra | reverse complement strand
TCAACTTCTTCATTTCTTCTTGAGGGATTGATTCAATTCTGCAACAACAACACTTATTTGAAATATTAGTGATGATCAATCTACTTTGTCAAGATCAAAAGAGGTTCTAAACCTAGGATTGATTATCCTAGTTCAACACACCCAATAATATCAACTCACATACAAAGAATTTAAGGTTAAGAAACAAAATTGCAAAAGTTTAGTTATATTCAATTTTATTCTCTTGCATTCATGTCTGTTTGGTGGAGTATTTATAGGTAATAACCACCAAAGAGATGTTATAAAGAAAATATGTCTAAGTCTCTATGGTAAGCCATGCAAATTTTACATTAAATGCCTGTCAAACTAATTTCGCTATTGTGATTGGATTTCGCAGTCGCGAAATTCCAATTTCAGCTAAGAAAGCTAAAATCACGATGGAAAACCACATTTTTATTTAAAGGCTAGTCCACTTGGCATGTTATTATTGGTCTTCTAAGAAAAATAGTCATTGCGTTCATCCAACCAATCAAAAGTTGCGATCGTGATTAAAGTTCTTATTGGACGCGACAGTGACAGTGAATCCTTTTGTTTTGTAAGGAGAAAATGCTTCAACAGGTTGCAGTCTTGAAAGCTATTTAACCCTTGCAAATTTTGATATGTCAACAGTTATCTTGGACACTTGACAACCTCTGGCTGTGGACTTAGTTCTTTCCAATCAATTATAAAAGTCGCGATCACAATTCGGACTGTGAATCAGACTGTATGGAAATCATGTCTTTCTTGGCAAGGTCACGGTTGTGATTTGCTCTGCGAATCCATCTGGTTTAAGTTCATGCATTCTTGTTGCAAGGTCGTGGTAACAATTTCAAAGTTCTTGACCACAAATTGGTATGCCTTTCACAATGTTTGAGATTTAGACTCCCATCCAACTTCAAATGCAAAACCCTATCTTAAAACTGTAAATTCAACACTTAAAAAGGATGTTAGAGCTTCTCAATTTTACATTGTCAAGATAAAAAAAGACCTTTGACCTAGGTTTGACCAACCTAGTCCAACAATGTTCAATCTCCTCTTGCTAAAAAGTTGAAATGCATACAAAACTAATGGAGAAAACTAAGTAATAAAAAAAATAAAATAACATCTTAGGGCATAAAATAAAAGCAAAGTCAAGAAACTCTTATTCACAATGAAAATAAAGGTAAATATCTATACTATAAATACAAAATAGAAAACAAATAAGTCATGAATAAAAATAATAGCTCCTAATTTTATATTGGTGAATTTTCTTAAGAAGCTTCACATATTATTTCAAAAATAGTTTTGAAGATATCAGTTGATAATGGTAAAAGGCTTGTTATATTGTCCTCACAATGTTATTTCACTATTCTTAAGCTTGATAACTTCTTATTCATGGGATGAAGGATTTAAGAAAGAAATGAAATTGTAAGAAAATAAATAGTGTATGGTGGAATCTTTTCATATCCTTTTATAAGACTTCATCTATAACATATAATATCTATCATTTAACTTTTTTTTAAGAAAAGATTGTGGATTTTATTAAAAGGAAGAGACTAAAGTAGTCAAAATAAAGGCTAGTAAATTCTTAGAGCAAAAATGCTCATCTTCTAGAAGACAATGAGCTTCCTTAGACATAGTTTGAGCCATTATATTAGCTTGGCTAGGAACAAAATAAATAGAATAAGAGGAGAGAGATCTTGATGCTTTATGTCAAAAATCAATGAACTTAGGTGGTTATTATCAATAGATGATCTTGAAATTGCCTGCAAGATCAAGTAGTCACTTTTTAAAACAATCTGTAAATACCCAAACCTAATTGCTAATGACAAAAAAAAAACCTCCTAGAACCTTTAATGTCAATAAGTGAGCAATCTTTGAATAATTTAATATCCTAACCCAAAACTAGTAGCTAGGGCTTCTCCTCTTGTGCTTTTTATAGAATTTGAAGTTTTTTTTGAAAAATATTTAGTCAAATTAATGGATTTGAAAAAATAATTTTGACACTGGATTTTTTTTTTTTATGTGTCTTAAAGTTTAGTTAGTAAACAAGCAGATAAATTTGTCTCTTTCTGATTCGCTATTTGAAAACATAGACTAATAAACAAAATGCTACAAGGTTGCAACTTAAGTGTAACGTTTAATTGCTACATGCAATAACCAGTGATAAGACAATAACCTAGTAAGATTCTTTTCTCACACCTTAAAAATACGACCCATTTTTACTATATCTTTTCATCATCATCATCATCTTCTTCTTTTTCTTTATTTCTTTCTACATACATATTTTTGTCCTCTTTAAAATATTTCTTCGCAACTTCAATTGTTTTTTTATTTCTTATTTGTTCATATTATTCTTAAAGAATTTAAACATATTATAAGGTAATTTTTAAATTATGCAATAATTTTTGTCTTTTATTGTATCAAAAATAAAAATTAATTATAATTTTTCATGAATGTTTATAGATAATTTGTGAGTAGCAAAACTTAAATTTGGTGATTACAGGGAAATAAGAATATAAAAGATTTGTATTAGTAAGTGTAAATAAATTAAGTATAGAAGAAAAAATTATATATATGACTTATGTGAATTTATGATAATTTATTTGGTATTGATTTATAAGAAAAAAAAAGAAAAAAAGAGAAGGTGAAACTCCAACAAATTATTTCTATGGAACTAAGCAAAAAAGAGATTAGTAAAGTTATATAAATTATAAGAAAGTTAATTGAGAAAGTATTTGGAGATTTTTTGTTAGAAATGAAATTTGTGTTATAGTAAAGTAAATATATATTTTTGTATTAGAAATTAAATTAGTGATATAATTTTATCAAAAAAAATATTCATACTTCTAAAGTAAATAATTTTATTTACTAAAAATAAATTATTAATAACAAAATATGTAAATGACAAATTAGTGTCATTATTTAATTAGGAATTAAAATAATGTCATGATTATAAAATATAATGAAAATAATAAAGAAAAAGTGGATATATTGTGCACAATAATTAAGAAACAAATTTGGAAAAATTGATAAAATATTAAGATAAAACAATATTAAACTAAACTTGTAGAATGTGAAATTAAATACTTTTAGTGACATGCTTAAAAATTTTTTATAAATAAACAATTAGAATATAATTTTTATATAGCAAATAATTTTATTCATAATAGTATTTTATTCACAATTTTAAAGTAGTGTTATAATTTTAAAATTTAGTAAAAATTAGAATAAAAAATTATATATATTGTACATGATATTTTAAAAAAGAATAAAAAATTATAAATTTCTACAATAAAATAATATGAAAATAAAATACTACAATATGAAATTTAATATATAGAATGTTGAACAAAATTTATTACATATTAAAATAAGTTTTCATAGATAATATGATTGAATACTATAAAGCATAATAGTGTTGTGAAATTATTATTATTAGAGTTTATAAATATAAAATTAATGCTATAATTTTAATAGAACAAATAATTTATTCATATTAGATATAAAATATAATTTTAATAGAGCAAATAATTTATTCTTATTAGATATAAAATAATGTTATAATTTTAAAATTTAGTGAACATTATAATAAAAATTATATATATTATCCATGACATTTAAAAATAAATAAAATAGTACAATATAAAATTAAATATATTTACTGAAATGATTAAAAATATTGGTAGATATTATGATTTAATACCATTAAAATAATGATATTACTAAAGTATTATTATTAGAGTTTATAAATTAAAATTTAGTTTTATAATTTTTTAATATAGCAAATATTTTTATTTGTATTCATTTAATTTAAAATTTAGTAAAAATTACAATAAAAATTTATGTGTTGTGCATAATATTCAAAAAAATAATTGATCAGAAATTTATATAATATAACAAAAAATAATATGGCTTGGAAATACTATTATATGAAACTAAATATATTTATTAAAATGCTTAAAAAAATTAATCGACTTCAAAATTAATTATGATAGAATATCTTAAAAACTAATAGTGTTGCTAAAGTACTAATATATTTTATAAAAGAAAATTAGTATTACAAATTTTTAACAAAACAAATAAAGTAGTGTTGTAAATGAAAATTTTGATTATTTAAATATGAATATCGTACAAATATTTATATTGCTAAAGTTTATTAGGATGGAAAATCAAATCAAATTATTTAATTTTGAAAATATAGGACACATGAATGACAAATGAATACTTATATATATTTATTGGGATAGAGAAATATGTCTTAAAAATGACATTTATTATAAAGGTAGACTATTAAATTGGTTTAGAGTTTCTAGAAAATTAGATTTTGATAAAGTTATACAATGTATTAGAATTGCTACGAGAGTAAATGATAATAAAATTATTTCAAAAGTGAGTTATGAACATCCATTTGTGTGTAAGAGGAATTGGTGGTAATTTAGATTAAAGGAAATTTAGGATGATAAGGATGTTAGTGTTATGGTTGATGATCTTTTGTTGGTTCCTGATTGCTTAACCATAGAGCTATATATTAAGGTCATATCAAGCGATATGAATGAGGATCTAATGAGAGTGAAAATGTGGGAGGATATAATGATGATGATGTTGATGATGATAATAGTGATAAAAGAAAGGGATTAATGATGAAAAGATGGAGACATAGGGGATGGAAGGGAAAGATGGATGATGTTGAGCCTAATGAAGATGAGAGACATCAATATGATACTTTGGATACTGAAATTTTTTGCTAGGATAAGGAAAGGGTTGGTGAGAAAAATAGGAAAGGTGATGATGTTGATGATTATTAGGTTGATGATGATGATAATGAGAATTATGAGGTTAATGATGATGATAATGAGAATTGTGAGATTGATGATGATGATAATGAGATTTATGATGTTGATGAAGATGATAAAAGTGAAGATGAAGAATGGAATGAGGGATCAGGAAATGATGATATAGGGATAGCTTCAGATGATGACAATTGTGTGCGCCTTCAAGTTTGTGCTCGAACAAGTAGAATCTTACTTATGACTCCATCCTTTTATCCACTAATAGAGGCCTAAGAGGATGGGGGGTTTTATTTTGGTAAGGACCCCAAAATGTGGCACATGATTAGATTAATGAGGGATCCATGGGCCTCACACAAATTTAAGGCTTTTTATCCAAATGGTGGTGAATAAGGGACCAAGATGGGACGATACATTAGTATCATCCTTAGAAGATATGGAGTCACTTATTGACTTTGGTCAGGATAAAAATTCAGGCAAAGTGAAATCTGAACGTAACTAAGTCATTAGACGACCTAATTTATCTTCACTTCATCAGAGATTGGGTATGACTTAGGGAAAAGGTTATGCACCCCAAATTTCTCAGATATTGGGATTCGACCTTCGAGCATCTTTAGTTCACTTTTACCATTTTAACCATATTTTTAATTAATATAGTTAATAACCCTAAGTATGTTCCTAGTGCAATCTGATTAGCCAAAATAAAGCATCAACGTAATCAATGTCAAAAAAGGGTAGGAGTCATGCATCATGTCAAAGGGTGGTCATGTGTATCCATCAATCACATCATGCATAATCATTCTAAATAATGACCATGAAGGTCATCATTAATGACCTAACTCAAGTAAGCACCTATTTCCAATAAAACATATAAGTTAATAACCATCATGAGGATAATAATACCAAAATGGAGGAAATAAGACTCATGCAAAATCTTACCATGTCTCTAAATTAAAGAGCCTAAATGTATTTCTAAGTCCAGAATCATAAACATCTCAACATAGCATGAATCACATTTCAACAACAGTAACAATGAATAAGGAAAAACTCATGAATCATGAAATATAGAAATCATAAACATGTCATAAAATGCAAGTGCAATTTGGAGGATCTTGAAGACCTAAGGTAAAAATCATGGCACATGGGATCTTAGAGTTATTGAACCCTCTTCCATATTATGCTCCAAAAGAGCCAAAACATTATTAGACACGTCATTAGCCATAAAGAGGACTAAGATGTCCATAAACTTAAAATGGAAACTCACAAGGCCAACATGCAAAAGACTGTGTGTGAGACATAACATGTTAAGAGTCATTAAGGTTTAAGCTTTCTCCAAAAAGAAACCATATGATCATTTTTGAGAGAAGAAAAAAGAAAAAAATGAACTAAATTATCATCCTTAAAGGGATGTAAGCTCTTGAGATCATAGGTACTAAAGTTTCCTTACTCAATCATGGCTAAAATCACGAAAAAACATAAAATGCTCAAGATAGGATAAGAAGATGAAACATAAATGCAATGAAAACATCAATGTTCTGCTTGAGAAAAAAAGTTGAGACATTGATCCTAGCTCTTGGTTTTGGTGAAATAAAGGTGATAGTCAATGAGAATTATCTCATATTCTACCATTAGAATTCCAAGAGGTCCAAAATAACCAAAAAGAAAGAAGGAATTTAGGTAAAAAAAAGGAACATTTTCATAATTTATTCTTAGAAAAACAAGGTTGTACAAACTAATTGGTAGTCTGTATAGCCTACCAAAAAGTCTATATAGATGATAAAGAGGTTGGTACAACTGTGCCTATCCTAGTTTTTGAAAGCCAATAGAGAAAAAGAAAAGAAGAAGAAAAGAGAAAAGAAGCGGGTATGTGATGCTTCTTGATGCCTTTCTTGCCCTTAGAGGTGTTTGATTGTGTTTTGAACCTTTGAAATACAATGGGAATACTTAGGAATGCAATGCAAATGGCCTTGTTCTACCTTAAGTTTGAGTATGGATTGATTAGGGTTTATGTCTTTTGTGTTTAAGAATGTTTATAGAGAGATTTTGGTAGAGTTTAGTTAGGGTTGTCTAAGCCTCCTTTTCCTCTTCAAATGGTATGGCATTTACAGAGGAAGAATGATGCACTAGAGTTTGTAATGATTCTGGTTATATGGTATTCACATCCCACAATAGACAAGACTATGAAAGTTCTAGAATTTAGGGTTTTTAAGTGGTCTGTACAGCTAAGTGGTTGACTGTACAACCCACTTTGTTAGATGCACAACCATGTACTTTATAGGGGATAGGGTTCCAAAATCTTCTACTGGCTAGGGTTTAAGGCTTGGCTATATAGCCATGTGGTTGGATGTATATCCTATTAAACCAAGGCTGATAGTTTTAGGCATTCGACTTTGCAGGCTTAGGGTTAGCTTTGGGACTCAATCTAAGGCTTCTCAAGGCCTTTGCTCTTCTTTAGGGGTACAATGTTGATATTTGCACTAGATGAGGAAAATAAAGTTTTTTAAATTACATTCGTTATTTAGACTATAAGGTAAATAAAAAATACCATAGTTCCATAGATGTATTTCAAACCCATCCATTTCATTTAATTTTTTTAAAAAAACCCTATTGTTTTATAAAAAGCCTTATCCTTTATGGTTTTGTAAAACACACTCTAGAGTAATACCATCCACTGTAAAGTTATAGTGTTTAAGTTTATTTTGATATAACCGTTTTATGGTTACAAAAGTTGGTTGAAGAGAGAGATTTGTAGCTAAGTATTGCATATACATTTCCTCTGTTATATGGGCCACCTTATTAGGAAACATATCATGTGCTTCAAAAAGCTTCACATTATGGCAATTCCCGACGCCTTATAACAACATTATGAATAAGGAAACCTTATTTTGATCTAGTTATTAATTAAGTAAAGAAGTCATTGGACTAAGTTTTTGGTAAAAATTATGTGACATCACTATAACAAAGCCATATTCCATACCTATTTAGAAAAAATGGCACTTTTTGAACAAATGAAAGTTAGTCTCATTAGGCTCATGATAAAGTTTATATAATTGCTTAATGTGCATTCCCCTTCTTAATGTAGAAGATGTTGGTAGTGGTCCCTGACAAGTCCTTCGAACTAAGAACTTTATTTTTAATATTGCTTCCAAATCAAAAGCCATAGGTTGTTGATTAAAGCAAGCTAAGAAGTAGGGTTATTAACATTATTCCTATTATCCAAAATAAGGATAGTATGGTATGGACTCTTAATAGAAAAAGCCAAATTTTATATGGCACTAGGAGAGAATATAGTTCCTTTGTTATGATAGGGGAATGGATATAATATCTTTAGTTTTAGATGGAAGGAACATCGCCTCAACTTTATCTTTATCCCATCTCTGACTACCTTCCATAAAAATTTGTTGACAATGGCTTCTTAAGAATAATATTCTACCATCATCCTTACTAGGCAACAATAGTTATTTCAAATTGTAATAGTACTACTATCACTTATTACCCATAATGGACTAGCTTGCTAAAAGGTTGTGCCATTCACATACTTTGCAATATGAAACTATTATTAAGGCTTACTTTAGCTTATATAAAGTACAATTAGGAAACTACTTAGCTTATGACTCAGTATAAAAGTGATGAATTTTCAATCTAGAGCTTTTAAGCTTGTTTAGTAAGCATAGATTAAATGAGTGAAGATCATAAAGTCCAAGCCACTAGATCTAATGGATGTGTCTAATGACCTTTATATACACTAATGGACTACTATTTCATTATTATTCTAATCCCAAAAGAAATTTACCATCATTAACTTGATTTTATCAAACACTTCTTGAGAAATAAGAAAATACCCCATCATGTAGATAAAGATCCATTATATGATGAACTTCAAAAGAACTATCTTTTTTTTTTTTTTGTGGTCAATTTTAGTTCCATACTAAATATTCACTATTTGCTCTCCTAATAAGATTTAGAGGTTTGATTTCACATCTCATACCATATTACAAGTAAAAGTAAACTAAAAATTCTCTATATTGATTTGTTAGCCTAAAACTCATTCATAATGAAGTAATATGGATGAGATAGTATCATATTCCATCTAATTGGTAGAGGCAAAAATAATATTATCATGCATAAAAAAAAGATGAGAAATTGCAGTAGCCCAGGCGTTAATTTTGATGCTATAAAATTATTTTTTAATTTAACATGTCTAATTAGTGATGAGAATTCCTCAATAACAAAAAAAAACTAACACAAGGAATATTATAATGAAATTGAAGAAACATAATATGCAACCAATGAAATAAAATCATAATTGAAACCTAGTTTTAACATTATCCCTTTAAGAGAGGCTTATTCTATCCTATCATAAGCTTCATTTAGTATCTAATTTCAAAGCTGTAAAATCTTTAGAACTAGACTTTTATCATGTTATGAAAAAGCTCAAACCAACAAAAGCATTATTAGTGATTAAGTGACTAAGAACAAAAGTAGACTAAATAGGTAGGTAATAGTTGGTAAATGACTTATGAATCTATTAGAAATTATTTTGGTGATAAGTCTGCATAAGCTAATAGGATAATAATCATTTGTTTGACTCAGGTTTCTAATTTTAAGAATAAGTGCTATAAAAGTCTCATTAAGGGGAGAAGGATCACTAGCTTTGATAAGAAAATCTAAAATAAAAAATGACATCACTACCTAACCAAGACTAAAAAGCAATTGCATTATTAGGATGCAACTGCTTAGAGAGGCTATAAATGCCTCTTTATATAAGGCATCCATAAGTGCTCGTTCATATTTAAGGTCATTATTACCATAATAGTCATACTCATCTTGAAGAAAAATGATCTTATTTCTATATTGTATACACTTTGCTTTGTCATGAAACAAAAAATTGTTTTGATCCCCCTATTTAAGCTAAGGAGTTTGGGCTTATTGTCCCTTACATTTATTATTTTCTAATAAAAATTTTATATAATTGATTAGTCAAGATACCTTAAGTAATCATATTTTCTTGCATTAAGGCCTTTTACTAATGATTAATAATTTGTTTCTTAAGATTTTGAACCTTCCTAGTAGCAAAACTAAAATAAGTTTCTCCTAACTTTGAAGGGATACACCACGCTACTTAAGCCAACTCATAAAACCATCTAACCTTGAAAATTACATAGTAAATTTTAAAATAATCTTTATAACCTACCTACAAGATTGATTTTAAAGCCATATAGATTCAAAACTATAAATTTTTTTCTTATTCATCTTTCTCCTTAAACTTTTTGGAACTTAAGGATTATGGGAGATTGATTTGAACCATAATGAATAAGGTTATGAACAACAAAATGATAAAAATCTTAACATTCAGCTATCTTCAGTGACAAATTAGTGTAGGCTCTTTTGGATGAAGGCCTCTTTACTCTTATATTGATACATATGAAGTGTAAACCTCTATAGCTTAAGTTTGATGATCCATACCTACTTAAGACATATTTGTCGACTTAAAGTTTTGAAACATCCTTTGGAGCGCTACCTAATTTTTCTTCCTAAAATAAAATTTCAATAAATTCACCTCTAAATAGCTAAGCAAACTAGAAAAAAGGGAAAAATGATCTAATAGCTCTTATATTTTATGTTTGAGGTGTTCTTTAGACCACTTGTAGATGCCTATAGATCTTTTACACACTAGTTTAATCATTCAAATTTACCTTCACATTAATATAGAAATATATTGATATGAGTAAGACTCAATAGTTATATCAATGTGATTATCCAATAAAAGTGCCAATTTATGAGTAAGACTCAATAGTTATATCAATGTGATTATCCCATAAAAGTGCCAATTTACTTTTATTGGCCCCTTTAATGTCATTGCAATCAACTACTAATTGAGAATAAAAATGAATCTTTCTTCTAAATCCATGCATTCCTCATTTCTTCAATTTGGTCTATTGAATAATGACAAATGGGAGCTTATAAGGAGATAAGGTTCCTTATCAAAGACAAAACATCAGTGTTCTTAATCCTATTGTGTCTGACAAAGCCTAAGATATGGTAAATGTTTTGGACATGACCTGAGCCTCATCCTTAGGTTTCTTGCTAACAGATCCTAATGTTAGTAATTTAAAGACCCCTAACTTCATTCATATCTCTCTTACCCGAACTTAGAATGGACAAGTCATGAATGGTCATGAGATAAATCAAGCTTTATCTAGTTACAAATACCTCTTTGTTAGGAAAAAGAAGATACTTATGGATTGGGTTATTGCAACCTTTATAGGAATAATAATAAAAAAAAGAGTCCAAGATATGAGTTCCATGATGAAGGTAGAGTTATTGATAAAAGGACAAGTAGAGGTGATATTATTGTGAAAAGGTAGGGTAATATATTAGTTGAGAAAGGCTTTTAGTATATTCTTAGATTATGGATCGTGTATAATAAAACAGGTAGATATAGATGGAGATATATGATTAATATGGAATTATAGGCTAAGTAGGGAAGGGTTGGGCATAGGATTTATGTCAAGTTTTCATAGATTAGTAGTGGTTATGATTAGTTACTCTCATGTGAAGCATACATTGTTCATAGTATGGCTCATGTTATAGGTGCATTTGCAAAGAGTTATGTATGGCTAGGTCTAATGTAAGGGAAGTGGTTGAAAGAGGGATGTCTTGTTCAGCTATTTTTAAAAAGACTCCTTAGTCGATATTTAAATAAGGTTAGGTAAGGTTAGAGAGATTTTTTGGGATATGTTTCTATGTCTTTTTAGGTAAAATATGTTCTATATTTATCCTTTCTATAAATCCAACTATTGAATGAATGGGGTTAGAATTGGAAAATTTTAAATAGTTATCATTAATCACCTGATTAAAGGGAACCACAAATATCACATCAACTCTAGAGATTGAGCCATTATTTTCCTCTCTTTTAGTAGGTATAAACAAAATTTCTTTAATACCGTACAAACATATTCTAATTATTTTATTATTTGATTATAAGAATGTTTTAAAGGGTAGGCTCATAAACACTCTACATAACTAGAGCTTAGACTATCTGATTCACCATCATCATTAGAAGGATAATATCTAAAAATATGACCACACTTACCAAACATATGGCAAAAATTTATAAGGCTCTCATATTTAAGTTTAACCCATAACCTTCTTCAACTACCTTGATATAGGCTCTCTCTAAAAAGAGCTTTTAGAAGATTGATTTGGGCTTTAAACTATAGAAATTTCTCTTACATACCACTATCTCCTTTGTCCATAGAAATAAAATGATCGATTTTAACACCTATGACTCATGCAATGGAATAATTCATGAATGTGGAAGGTGAATTATATCCTTAAGCTTAAAGAATGCCTATACTTAGTTTGATATATGATGATTACTATGAACTGCTTTAACATTTATAAGAGGAAAACTTGTTAATTGAATTGCCATGGTTGATAATCTAAAGTGTTTTACATGTCTTTGCAGTAAGTAAATTGAAATAAAATAAGCCTTTCATCCTAGACATTGTAGTATCAGATACTTAGGATTCTAAGCCTTAATAATCTCATCCATTAGAGTTTATGAGTTAAAAGGATGATCTATCCACAACCTTCTTGCTAGACACAAACTAACTCTCTTGTCCATATTTCAAGCATTACTTAATATTTTAAAATCATCTTATTCCTCAACAATCAAATCTTACCCTACTATTAAATCATTTAGCATCACCAAATAATTAATAGAACATATTGCCATCACTGATTTCAATTGAAGTGTGTTTTTCTAAAAGTTAGTGAACACTAAAGGACATACAAGAGATAATATAAGACTTATAATAAGATGAAATGGAAGCAATCCCTAAAATAAAGGATCCAAATAGAAATGATATAGATATGACCAGGTATAAGAATGAAAGATGGAGAAATGAATAGTAAGAGAAGAGGAAATTATATTGGATCTTAATGAGATGACAACCCAAGAGGGAGGGATGAATTAGTTGCTCCCAAAAATTTAAAAGTGAAAGGAAGTTATTAACACCTTAGGGTCATATGGTAAAAAAAACTAAACTTGAGAAATAAGGAGAAAAGGAGAAAACCTTAAAGTTAAGGACCAATCTTATCGAGGCAACCTAATCTTAAGAGAAAAGACTTAAACTCCCACACAAAGGGGACTGAGATGGAATAAATAAATATAATACAATTGAATCTTGCTTAAATTTAACTTCAGTTAACATTTCTATTGTTATTAGCCAATATGTCTCATAAATTCTTTATAATAATGCTTAATTCATTAATGTAAATCAAACTAATGCTAATGTTAATGTAATAATAAAACTAGTGTTGCCATTATATCATTTGCAATATAAACATTTCATTTGCTAACTTTCTCGTATAGTAATACTCATTTACCAACATTTATTCTCACACACATAATCTTTATCAATTATAATAATGTAGATTATGATATGATAAGTAAACTAAGTTTTAATAATCTATGAGTTTTGATTGCAAATAAAATTTTATTCAAAACAGAGAAGTTATCTCTAAATTATTTTGGAGTAATGAATCAAGTGACTTTGTTATCCCTTGGTACCAAGAAGGGGGGTTGAATTGGTGTACAAAAATTTTAAAAACAAAGAAGAGGGGAAGAAGAATGAGTAGAATGGAGACAACGATTTATGGTGGTTCGAGTATAATCAACCCTATGTCTACTCCCCAATTTACCAATTGGGTATTTCACTATCTCAAGGTGTTTTCAACCTCACACCTAACTTGTACAACTTGTGTTTTGATGGCTCACACACAACCTTACAATAATGTGTTTTTAGGCTAACACACAACCTCACAACAATGTGTTTTTAGGTTAACACACAACCTCACTCAAGTGTTTCACTAGGCTCACACTTAAACCTTTCTTGAAGTGTTTTTACAGGCTAACACTACAACCTTACAACTTGGTGTTTAATGTTCACACCTAACACTTACAATTTCATAAAGAAAATT